>CAKAOH010000829.1:0-27781 GCA_916701665.1 Sebastiscus tertius | reverse complement strand
TGGAAAGATAAATAAATAAAACAATAAATAAATTTGGAATTATAAAGACAAATAAAATTATAAAAGAATAATTATAAGCATTTTTTAGATTTATTTGTTTATATATTTCTGTATATATATCTTTTAAAAATACATCTTTATTTATTTTTGCATCTCTTTATTTTATATGTCATTTATTTATTTTATCCTTTTATTGTCCCTTATTCTTTTCCCTATTGCTTTCCTAATATTTATTTTTTTTCTTTCTTTCTTTTTTTATATTTCCACATTTTTTTATTTACTTATTTATTGTTTTATTTGTTTCTTTTTATATTTCCACAATTCTTAATTTATTTCTTTATTCATTTTTATTCATTCCTCTTTATATTTCCATATTTATTTTCTTATTCTTTTATTGATGTATTCTTTTTTATGACTCCTTTGACTCCATATTTATTTTAATAAATGTTGTGCAGCTTTAATTATTATAATCTGGATTGTATCTGGATGTGATTCTGGTTAAATTTACACCTGTATTTTGTGTAATTTATAATCAAACAATACCAAAAAACAAAAGTTCAACCAATAATCTATGTTGATTGATTAATAGGCTTAGCCTTGTCCTAGGGTTTTCAATAATTTTATAGTAATTTTATTTACTTTTAATTAAGTATGAAGTATACTAATAAGCTAATGATGTTTTTAAACAACATAATTTGATGAGTTTGATGATCAATTTTAGTCAGACTATTGATAACAATATAGAGTGATTAAACATATCTGAAAATTACAAGTTGATTTAATTAAACGGATTATGAAAGTTTACAGTGTAAATTCATCATCCCATACATTGAAATATGTGTTTGAATTACAATTAAATCAACAATACATTCAATTTGACCTATGTACATATGCTAATTACATATAATACACTATTTTAATGTTAATACTTTACATCTGATTATTGATTAGGAGATGAAGGTGATGTAAAATGTAGAAATCGCACAAAATAGTAGGAATGTAAACACACACACTCTTGCGTTCATATGTTAAACCAAAAGTTATCTCACAGATCTTATAAATTAATTTGAGGCCGACATGCTGGCAAATATTCACAATTAGTTTTTGAAATCAGAGAGAAGGAAGTAATAGAAATAAGACGTGTTTTGTACAACAGGAAGTGAGTTTGGCTGCAGGTCAGAAGGCGTCCTTTTACGCTGGAAAAGCTCTATAAAAAGCTGCAGCGTGCACGAGTTCCCATGTGAGTTTTAAAGCTGCAGTTGTCAGCCACTAGAGAGCAGCAGTCGTCCAGTATCTCCACAGACTTCTTCTTACATTCTCCATATTTTACATTAAATCAGAGCCTCAGTCAGGTCTATAAATTCTCCATCCGTCATGATAATCCCACTGAAGTTCCTCCTGCAGATGTTGCACATCACTGACTCCACCCAGTAGAGAGTCTCAACACCGAACCTCCAGACTTAGACTCTAATGATGCTGATGGAGGAGGAGGCTCTGTGGAGCTGCAAGAGAGAGAGAGAGAGAGAGAGGAGAGTAAAGACATGAGTCATAAATAGAGAGGGTCACATATATGAACATGACTCATAAACCTCAGGAAGGAAGTGAGTGGGCCGTACTCACATGCACCGCCACGTGCCGTCATGCACTTTATGTATGATGTCTGGTAAAGATCTACCGGCTAATCAATGACGTGTGAAAGCTCCACACTCAGTGGAAGTAATTGTGCTCAGGTTTTGGCTGAACAACTGAAATAATTCGTACTGTTGGGAGCATCTTGTTATCGAAGCACCCAGATATAACATGAATCACGTTTGGCACATCTTGTTCTCCACTTGTCTCTGCCCCTGAGGCCACTTGTTCCAAAACAACAACTTTTTAATGGATCTCGCCTCTAAATCTGACATTTGTCTTCATTGACATGCAGCCCATACCCATTATATGTAATTAATCATTGTCCAATTAGAATGTTAACCTCTTAAGTCGTTATAAACTCATGCCGTGCAGCCAAACTTTATTCAAACTGACTGAACTTTATCTGAAATTCAAGCTGAGATGCCAAACTTTCCAAATATACCAAATATATCAGGCTGAATTTGGGGGAAAATGATGCACAAAGCATCTAGAAGTCATCTATCTAGGGCGTGGAGTCACAGGTTTGAGTTTATCCAACTCACTGCAGAACAAGCAGAGAGAGGAATAAGATGATTTTTCCAATTTTAAAGCCACTTTAGGAGAAATATAAGGACATTAAAGGGTTAATTATCTCTTGCCTGTAATGCAGCTAATTATATTAGAGCTGAAGTCATTAGAGGAGTAATTTATTAGAGGGGATCGGCGGAAAATTAGTCAGCGATAATTTTTGATAAGTGATTAAGTGTTTCAGTAATCATTTCTAACAAAACTAATGAACAAAATGTCAACAAGATTAGATTTGGTTATTAAAAGACGCTAAAGAACGCCAACAAACCAATGCAAAATGACTAAACTTCAAACTTAAACGTGCTGATAGTGCATGCAAATAGAATAAATCTCATCTCATGCAAACACAGAACATGATGGAGAATGATGATTTCCTTTAAAGGTGCAGTTTTAGCAGCTATATCTGCAAGAGATGATTTAAGTGTGATCCATGGTCTTGGTTTGAAGTGCTATTATAAAATACTTTCTCATGCTCGTTCATGCACCGTTCATGATTTTTGAAGTATGATATCTTTGCTCTAACTAACTGGAAGCGAAGACTGACAGATTTGACTCGTCTCAAGCAACTTGACTCACTTTTACCGAGCGTGTCGCAGCAACAACTCAACAAGCTCTCTCTGTGTTTGCAGCCTGGTTGTTTTATATTTAGCCATGATGGCAGCAGCCCTGGTTGCTAGGAGATCACTGATGCAGCTACAAAGGCTCTTCAGAGACGAAACAAAATACTCCTGGCAGCCAAGAATGATCATGCATTATAGAGAGGCGCAGCTACGAGATGAGAGCGGCGGAGGAGACGTTTGACAAGAGGAAGTTTTCTTAATGAAGTTCAGGGAGGAGAGTAGAGATGAGTCACCCTGCTGCTGCGTACGGCGCCGTTGTGGTAGATAGGCGAGCTGCCGGCTGAGGCGTTGTAGTAGGGGGGCGTGGCTCGGACCAGCGGCCTCTTGGTTTTGTCTTTGCTGCTGTTGGAGTCGTTGTCTTTGATGATGTCGTACTGTCGGCAGAAGAGGGCGATGACGGCTGGGGAGGATATATATATATATCAGTATACTCCAAATGCATCCTTTAATCCCTGATTAATCTTACATACTTTTACTTGTAGCAGAGTATTTTTACAGTGTGGTATTAATACTTTCACTTAAGTAAAATGAATACTTCCTCCACCACTGATAAACACACAGAGATCCAGGCTGACCTGCCCACAGCAGCAGCACGGTGGTGATGATGAGCAGCTCTCCCGTCTGTAAGTGAGGCGTCATGCCCAGACCCTCCATCGCCGGTTCATCTGAGGACAAATAGAGACAACTTTATCAACAAGGACAAAGAACAAAGTACAAGAGGATGGTAGCTTTAGAGCTCCACTAGCTGCTAAATAACAAAAAGCGATGTTATAGCGATGATATAAAGTAGGGCTGTCAATCGATTAACATAGTAAATAGTGATTTAATCACAAATTAAACACATTTGTTATCATAAAATGTTCCTTAAAGGGAGATTTGTCAAGTATTTAATACTCTTATCAACATGGGAGTGGACAAATATGCTGCTTTATGCAAATGTATATATATATTTATTATTGTAAATCAATTAACAACACAAACAATGACAGATATTGTCCAGAAACCCTCACAGGTACTGCATTTAACATAAAACAATATGCTCAAAACTGCATGTGATGATCATAAAGTGGGCATGTCTGTAAAGGGGAGACTCGTGGGTACCCAGAGAACCCATTTACATTCACACATCTGGAGGTCAGAGGTCAAGGGACCCCTTTGGAAATGGCCATGCCAGTTTTTCCTTGCCAAAATTTAGCATGAGTTTGAAGCATTATTTAACCTCCTTTGCAACGAGCTAGTATGACATGGTTGGTACCGATGGATTCATTAGGTTTTCTAGTTTTATATGATACCAGTATCTTCACTCTAGCTTTAAAACTCGTGTTATTATCGTATTAACTCTGATTGATGGAGGTGCAGATTTCAAGTTCTTGCACATAAATTTGTATTTTTCCCCCTCTGATTATTTAAATTTTTACTTTTTTCTCTTGAAAATGCACATTTTAAGTGATAAAATGTGAGTCGTGGTGTCAGGAAATCTGTTTTGAATGAGAAATAAGATAAAAAAAAGTAAATTAAATGTATAATAAATGTGTGTGTGTGTTTATTTACGGTGGTCCAGGACTCCGGCTGGATAATGGTCGCTCCTCTCCAGAGTCCTGAAGTGGACGGCTCGGCTGGGCTGGCTGTCATCATGCGGCCCAACAGACTGCACCTAAACACCCCCAACAAGAAAGATAGTGTCTTCAGGTGAAAGCATGAAGCACTCCTCAGGTAGTTCTCTACAGCTGAACGCTGCGTACAGCTGACATTAATAAGGATTATGTAACGATGACAAGAAACTGTCTGGCGAGGGTACATTTAGGGAGGAAAATGGTGCTTTAGTTTTGGATCCTGAATGATGGTAGGAGGACGAGCTGTAAACGTAGAAGCAGACTGAAAGCTTGGAAGATAAAAGAGAGAATAGAGACTTCAGCTAAAGACACATCTGGGGACATTTTCAGCAAAGAATCAACCCAAAAATGAAGCAACTCGCAAGAAGTAAACAAGTTTGATGGTGTGTTTCTCGCTCAAACAGAACATTCAGATATCTCTAGCAGCGACAGTCGACGAGTTTGTGGGCAGAAAATGTTAAATTCAATAATTATACAGGGAGAGAAATCCATTACAGGGGCACAATTACATACACAAGAGGTCTAAATGTGCCTCCGTCTACACATTAGGTGGAATGCTATGAGTTTTCTCTGGAGGTTGTTGCAAGTCATTCTAGGAAAATGATTAACCAAGGCAGAAGTGGGTACAAAATAAAAGTTAATCACAAAATAGGTCCCTGAATTAAAATAAAATTATCAAAAAATGTGTCCTTCTAAAAAAAATACTTTTCTAATAGGAAAGTTAGAAATCAAGAAGAAAAAATAATTTTATTTTCAAGTTTATTGGTTCATTTATTTCTATCTATTTTTATATAATTTATAATTTATATTTTTATCCCTTTATTTTTCCCTATTATTTTCCCAGATTATTTTGCTTTTCCCAATATTTTCCCTTTATTTATCATTAGATTTTATTTTATTTTTTTATTATGTCTTTTTATGTTTCCACATTTTTATTTATTTATTCTTTTATTTATTTATTCTTTTATTTATTCCTCTTTATACTTCCACTTTTATTTATTTATTCTTTTATTTATTCCTCTTTATACTTTCACATTTATTTATTTATTCTTTTATTTATTCCTTTTTATACTTCTACATTTATTTATTTATTCTTTTATTTATTTATCTTTATATTTCCACATTTTTTTCTTACTTATTTATTTTTTTGTTTATGTCTTTTTATATTTCCACATTTTATTTATTTATTTATTCCTCTCCATACTTCCACATTTATTTATTATTTTATTTATTCCTTTTTATAGTTCCACATTTATTTATTTTTACAGATTTGTTCTTTTTAATGTAACTCCTATGACTCCATACAACCTGTTGTCATTGACCTTGAGTTATTTTGTTTTATCAATCTGTTGTTTCACTCTTATAATGATATTTATAAGATGTATAACTGCAGTCTGACTGGTTTATTGGGTAGTGAGAAGCTTGGCAAACCAACAAATGATAAAATCCTTCACCAAACTCCAGAGAAACTTCCTATTTCACCGTCCTCTCCTCTACAGGAAGGTCAGAGGTGAAAAGTTAAAAGTCCACCCTCCTGCTGCTGGCGAGGCGTCGGTGCATCGCTCAATGACTCTTCTGCAGGACAGCTGCTTGCTGACGAGCACATTTAACATCCAGTCCTCCAGCTGAAGGACAATCTGCACCAGTCTGTTAAGCTATAATGGATTATACAAAGTTGAATAGAGTCATGATAATAGAGTCACATTAAATCCTCCTCCTCTGTAGTTTGAGCTTTTGATTTAAGAAACTTTGAGCTGCATAAAGAAAGTATTACTAGTATTATGTTAATTCTATACTGAGAGGAAGTTAATAAGAATAAAAGTGAATTTCTAAAATGCAGTTTATCATCAGTGAAGTTCCTCAGTTAAAGCTGCACTGCGGACGTCTGTAGAAAGTGTCTCATCTGCAGTTGTGTTGAATTTGTGTCTTGCTTTTATTACAAAATTACATTATTACAAATAAATTTCACTCAACTCAAATCCATCTAATAGCTTTTTCCAGAGCCTTCAACCACATATCACTGTCTTCCTCAGTTTTCATGTCGTGACAAGTTATTATATGATTTCTTCCTGATACTATGGAGTCATAGGAGTGCCATGAAAAAATAATAAATCTATAATAAGAAAATGAATGTGGACATATAAAGAGAAATAAATTAAAGAATAAATAAGTAAATAAAAAATGTGAAAATATGAAGAGAAATAAATTAAAGAATAAATAAGTTTGGAATTATCAAGACAAATAAAAAAATATAAAGGAATAATACATTTTATTTTCACATTTATTTGTTTATTTATTTCTGCCTGAATGTATTTACAGTATAAACTTAAAATATATAAATATTTATTTTATGAATTTTAAAAATACTCTTTTTCTGTATATTTAATTTTATATTATTTATTATTTATTTTTAACCCTTTATTTTCTGTATTCTTTTACTTGTTGCTTTTGCTTTCCCCTATATTTTCCTTTTTATTATTTTTTTATTTCTTTGTTGTATTTCCACATTTATTATTTACTCATTCATTCTTTTATTTATTTGTTTTTATATTTCCACTTTTTTAAAACATACTTATTTATTCCTTTATTTGTTCCTCTTTATATTTCTACATCTATTTTCTGATTTATTTATTTATTTTTTACAGATGTATTCTATTTTTATGGCACTCCTATGACGACCTTGGGGTATTCATTATTATTTCTTTTTTTGTCAAACTGTTTTTTCACTCAACATTATTAAATTTCTTATTAAAATTCTGAATAATGTGATTTGTAAGATTTATAACTGCAGTCTGAATGGTTTATTAGTAGTTTTTGGGCAGTGAGAAGCCCACAGCTCTTTATTAATGTCAACTTTTATAATTGATTAACCATTAGTTAAGTTACATCTCAGAATTTACAACTTATGAACCTACTTTATGGTAATTTATCATCAAAAAATCTGGTATTAACTGTAAGACTGACCCTTTCACTTGAAGTCAACCCAAACTAGATGCATGAGGCAGCTTTTAAAAGAGATATTTAAGTGTGTGTGTGTTTGTGCAGCTCACCTGGACGCTGTAGTGTGTGTCCTCGTCCAGGTCCCACAGCACACACCAGCGGCTGGATGTGTTCACCTCTCTGATAGAGCGCTGCATCAGGCCGTCCTGCCTCTGGAGGCGAGACAAACACATGAAGGGATGTATTATAAAAACCAGTGCTGCTCTGTCGTGCCTGATTTAACATTGTTATTTCACTAGACAGGCGTCATGAATGCCAATAAAATCCCCCTGCTGTAACGAGCTGCTTCGCTTCACTCATATAAATTCAGCTGAAACGCTTAGTGTCCCACGGGGGGGGGAATTAGGTCTGCAGGCAAGGTAACACCAGCAATCATCATTTGGAGGAAACACAAGAAACACATGTACAGTCAGACACAGATACTCTGGTGCAGATATACTGGTGCAATAAAGACGCCTTTAGGACAGAAATCAAGGGCAAATATCACATTCCTAGAGTTCATGAACCATCTTTAAATCTCTATATCTAAATCTAAATATTAAAGGGACTATTTGTAACTTTCAGAAATGCTTGTTAACAGCGACACCTGTGGCCGTTAAGTCGCGCTTGCTCGCTCTAAATAGAATGAGGCGACACACGTCAGCTAAAAGCACAATATCACTCTATATTTCAGCTGCTTGGCAGTAATGTTAGCTGACCAGACGAAGGTCTCCCCATGAATCAACGCTGTTGGCTTTTCCTGCCTCAGCCTCCCGACCGCGGCCGGAGGGAACAGGGGAGACATCGGAGTTTTGGTCGGAGACGATAACGTTTCTCTCTGCGGAGCCCCGTCACTTCACAAGACACAGGAAACCTCTGTTGGTCTGGAGGAGCTGCAGCAGTTATTTCTGCACAAACGTCCACTGTACATTCACTAGATATTCTCAGAGCTAAACTAACTCTTCTGCAGTGTGGAGTGAGCGCACATGCACGTGAGGTGGAGTGAGACAGCAAGAACGCGCGCGGTGTGTGAGTGAAGGCAAGCAGAGGAGCAGAGACTCCAGCGCGCATACGCAAGCGCACATGGGATCCCGACCTGGTAGATACGCTTAAAAAGTTACAAACAGTCCCTTTAAGTTTAAGAAAATATTTGAGCTTTGCTATAAAGCTTGTTTCTTACAGTAGGATTCTGGCAAAAGCATGATTATATTCTTACTTTGGGCATCTTACCATACTAACAAAAGGCAAAACAGTGAGACGGATTCATTCAAATTCACTTATTATCACAGTTTAAGACAAACTTGTTAGCAAACAGTTGCAAAAGTAGACATCCAGCAGTTACGGAGCAACGTTATCATTCATTTAGAGTGGTGTTTCTCTCCATCTCATGAATATAAGTTAATTACACATCGGTTTAGAGTTCAATTCAGAATATGTTTAATTTCTATGTTCTTCTAATTACCCACCAGAGGAGAGAAAACTTTCTAAAACGCACAACCAGGTCAACCGGTAAGCCCACCATTTATCTTTACAAACTGTTTTATTCCACTAGATAAAAAGTGTACGCTGCAGCCGGCGGTGGGTGTTAAAGTCTAGTTCAGAAAGAGACACAAGTTTCCGGGCGAGTAAAGCACTAAAAGCTGAGGAAGAGTCAATAAATCAGACGGCTGGCAGGACGCTCGAGGCTCTCCAGATGTCTGAATCACCAGAGACTCTGCAGAGTCAGAGAGGTGTATCCTGGCAGCTGTGTGAGGGTCAGTGAGGAGGCACAAAAACACCATAAATTAGATCTTTATGGAGGATAAAAGTTAATTAATACCTGTGACTCAGCTGCAGGATTCTCTGATTTTGGAATACAAATACTCCAATTTAAAAAAAGATGCTGCAAAAGCAACTGGCATTACCTGGATATACAAACTGTCGTAGTAGGCGTGGTACTTCATTATGAATAATGTATTTCCATCAGAGCATTTGGCTTTATCTTTGGCTGATTCTAATGTATTTGTAGGAGAGTAATAACATTAAATATTAACACATTAATTACATTATTTTACTGGGAATATTAGCAGAGGAAGTTCTTGTTTCATCCATGAATACTGAAGAATACCTGCAGTCCTTCCAGGCAGCACACAGCCGAGAGGTAAAGTAAGGGCATCCTGTATATCTCCTGAGAGGAGCATTAAAAGACCGTAAAGTCCTTGCTGCTGCTCTTTAAGGTTACTTTCTGCAATAATTAAAATTTTGCATCTGTTTCATTCGTATCTTTGGGAATAAATGACACTTTTTTTGCACTTCTGCCAACCAAACCTGCTTCTTTTATATACCCGTTAAAGTTTTCCAGCATCTGCCCTTTATATGACTTAGAGAGTATGAGAAAAATGTGTTTTTAATATCAAACTGTTAAAGACGAGGAGAAGGCCAAAACAGGATTCTCATGGCCTCCTCATCTCCAGTGGAAATTACGCCATTTATATTTGCTCTCAGTGATTAAAAAAAAGCACCCAAGAAATGTGATTTATAGTGAGAAAATTAAATTACTTTGGTGTAGGTGCAAATGTTTTTTCGCACTTTCAAAAAAAAGAAAAAGAAAGAATAAAGACCAAACTTGAAATAAATAAAATTTCACATTTGGTTTTATATTCTTTTCATTTCCATTTATTTTATTATTTTATTTTATTTTATCATATTTTATTTATTTATTTATATATATTTTACTTTATTTGATATATTTATTTATATATTTATTTAACTTTAATTTAATTCTATATATTTATTTATATTTTTACTTTATTTATTTAATAATTAGTTAATTTATATTTTACTTTATTTTATTTCATATATTTATTTTTATTTTTATTTTTATTTTATATATTTATTTACATTTGTACTATGTATTTAATTAATTTGTTAATTTATTTTTGACTTTATTTTATATATTAATTAATTTATATTTCACTTTATTTTATATATTTATTTATGTTTTTATTTTATATTTTTATTCATATTTTTGTTTATTTATTTATCTATTTTTAGATGTTTAGGATCGTGGGGATCGTGGGACTTTATTATAAAGTTGTTTGATACTTTGACACTTTTCTGAGAACTACTGTGAGGGATCACAATTCAACAAATGAAGAGTATAAAAAGAAAAGAGAGAAATAAACTTGTTAAATTAAAGGTTTTGCTGGATGCAGGGAGTGAAAAAAAAACTAGAATTCACTTAGTTTTCTTCATTTGGATATATTTATCTTTTAGCTTGTTCTGTTGTGGTTTAATCAAGACAAGCAGCTGCCTTTTAAAAAGGTCGTAACGTCAGTAAAACCCCGGCCCCAAGATCTAGAGGTGAACACAACATTTGCTATTTTTAGGTGGAGCCAGAAGTCAGCAGCAGATAAACACACGTCTCCTCTCTGTCACAGGCTGACAGTTTCCTTCTTGTCACCGGTTAAGAAACACGGCGCCAACTGAGCAACAGACTCCATCAGAAGACGCAGCATCCATGGACTTATTTGATCATCGTCCACCCACGTTAATCATCAATTAACCTCGTGATAGTTTGGATTTATGAATCAGAAGGAGGATTATTGTGCATCTCTGATACACAATCTCAAATTGGGTTACTTCCTCTGAGTGTGTTGTTGCATAATGTGTGAATCTCTCAGAGCTTCTGGGATTTGGAACAACTGCAGATGAGTGAAGCAAGTCTTTGTGTGAGCAGATTCACTCATCCTGCTTCTCCTTCACAAACAGCTTGTTACTGAGAGATAGGAACTAATCTCCTGAAGCAAGCTGGTATATATACGAGGGTCCAAACCGAGCTTGAAGCCTGACATGGGATCATTGTTGCTTGGTTTATTTCACACCTTAAAAGCAGAAATATCCTGCAGATAGTCTTGATCGACAGCAGCCTTCGCCCTCACGCAGAGCCACTTTCGATGACTAACATCCTACACGGATACCTGCTCCATCACCTCCCCTATTAATATTTGAGTAAGGTTTTTACATAAGAGCTTTCTGAGGTTGTGTCAGGAGATGTTTTACATCTCCGTCCCGTTTTTCTTGCAAATGCCACCAGGTTGAGGGATTCTGAGTCAGACGTGAGACGACTTTCAGGAGAAAAAAAAAAGAAAAAGCTGTTTGGCATCGCCTCCGT
Source organism: Sebastiscus tertius (assembly GCA_916701665.1). Classification (NCBI taxonomy): domain Eukaryota; kingdom Metazoa; phylum Chordata; class Actinopteri; order Perciformes; family Sebastidae; genus Sebastiscus; species Sebastiscus tertius. The sequence continues at coordinate 16,217 of CAKAOH010000829.1, read as the reverse complement.
CGTCGCTGTGGATGTTCCTCCTGTGAGACGAGTCCTGGCCAAATCATTTCCACTAATGGAGACGACTCCCACTCAGAGCTCAGCTAATGTCTGATTCTGCTTTCGCCAAACTGTGGGTGGTAAAAACTGATTAGAAGGAAACCAAGCTGAGCTAGCAGGAGAGGTGAGAGGAACAAAATGTGGTGATATATGAGCAGAATTAAATGCGTACTCGAAGCCTCGACCCCCAGGGAGCACTGTGGCGTCTGTAGGGGAGAGTGGAAAGACTGCATTTGTGCAACTAGTTTGATTATATAAAATGTTTCCCATTGATTCAGGTGGAACACTTGTTGTGATTCAGAGTGTGAAAACCAGTTAGCAAAGCGAGCACAGAGGTCAAGGCTAAAAGTAAAAGAGAAATGGTTGAAGCAATTGGCTAAAAGAGATGAATAAAGCACTAGAGTCTTATATTTCTGCAAAATTCTGAGCTTCTTCTTTCAGTCAGTATCAAAGTATTATACATCATAGGATTCAGAGGAACACACCCTTTCATTCTGGTGCAGTGTAAAGCCACCATCATGCATTACCTTTGTGTGAACAAACTAGAATTACCGTCTCACGGTTGTATGTTACATCCACGTCTCTCCAAAATCACTTCATCGTATTATCCTGTTAGGCATTTGTGTGAAATTGTCATAGTGGCCTTTGCCCTATAAAATCTAATCAGTTCATCCTTGAGTCCAAGGGGACGTTTGTGCCAAATTTGAAGAGATTCCCTGAAGACGTTCCTGAGATATCACCCTCACGAAAATGGGACAGACGTAAGGTCACAGTGACCTTGACATTTTGACCTCGGCTGTCACTGACGCAGAAGCATAAACGTGAAAAAAGCAACCAGGGAATTTTAGTTTTTTACAATGTGAACAGATGTATCCATGTGAAGTTTGGTGCAAATACACATGTTCCTAACAGACATTTATTGGATATTGACCTGGGCCAGCCGAAACGCCAAATCAGGGCTGTAACGTGGGGCCCACCTTGCTCGGACCACACCCATCTTCGAACTCAGCCTTCATTTTGATCTCACCTACACACTTGTAAAGTTTTGTGACTCAGTCTTGCACGGTTGTGACGCTCCCACTGTCACAAAATCTGTCCACAGACATATAAACACCTGGCAAAGTACTCAAAAACGCCATTTTTTGCCACGACGACACACAGAGACTCAAACACTGAGAATCTCACGGTTCAGACACAATTTAAAGCTCGTCTCTATCATAAACGGTTCCAAAGTTATTCTATATCTAGCGTAGCATCGATGCTACACTAGGCTTTAGAAGGTTGAATAGATAAAGTCATGGATACGCAGTGTAATAGCAAAACATAAAGGATATATAATAATAATACGGAGCTAAAAGTAATGATAAATAGTTAAATCTATGAGATAAATTGTTGAAATGGTAATAAACAGATGAAATTGGGAGTGGATAAATGGATAAAATGTCCAGCTTGGTGGTAGTAAATGCAAACCAAATGCGAACACGTTGTTTTATATAATCAACAGCATTCATTACATCCAATGTAAACATGGAACAGTAAAAAGTTGGAAACCTTTCCATGACTTGTCAGCTCTTTCTCGCTAATTGAATACACAGAAAGTTCCAGGTCTTTCTTTGGCTGGACATTTTTAGTAATCAGGAGATTCGTTTTTTTATCCTTCCTCCAGAAAGAACCTGCGTCACCCAGCAGCCGGCCTCGACATTAACAACTTTAATGTTTATGAGTGACTCAAAGCTACCGGAACCGTGAATGATACAGTGTTTTAAACAAATCCACTCCTCTACAGATAAAGACGATCACAAAAAGAATACATAATTCAACTTTGAGAGAGCGGTTGGAGCCCTGAGCGTGGCAGAGATCCAGCTTTTCTGGGCATTCGATTCAGAATTTATATCCGTTCAATTTGTATCCCTGTGAAATGAATTGGCTGTAAACCAAATGAGAGCACAGAGAGGGGACGCAGATCAGGGTGAATTTGACGGGAGACAGATTGACTAATTATTTTCCAGGCTTTTTGAGGATTAAAGTAATTAAGAAAAATCCATCTAAGTTGCCACACATAGTAAATATTCACACACAAACACACACACACATACAGTAGAGTAGAGGGATGCTTCACTGTACCTGCTGTGAGATGGAGTATCCAATGACGGTGTCTCCCTGAGGGACGTTCCAGGTCACCATGGCCGAGTGCGCCCTCAGCTGGGTCACCGACACGTTCACCGGGGCTGCTGGCACAGCTGTTAACACACACACACACACACACACACACACAATACACACAATGGTATGACTTGTTTGTAGCACACTTTACACGTTGAGTTTTGCAGAGCATCGTGTCCTACTGCAGCAAAGAAAACTACTCCAGTTTAGAGGGGTACAGGGAGTCTTTAGCGGGAGATAGCAGGTCAACAGTAGATGTCACATAGAAGTGGTGTACATCATCTGAAAGCTGGAAACCTGAAGATTAATTTGTGTGTCAAGTTGTTCTAGTCATAAACTAGAAATAAATAGCTAAGAACAGTATTTCTCATAAGTTGTTGCAGCAATTTTTGGGTTGATACCACTTGTTACACAGATTTGGTGCTAAATTTAACCATTTTTATACCACTTAAATTGATAAAAATTATCAATAATCCCTCCAAAATACCACATTAAGACACCAAGACCTTGAGGAACACCATAGAAAAAGCCTTGCTGTGATTTGGGATCAAAAACTTTTGACATTTCTGCAAGAATCGCATTTTTCTGTCATTGGATGGCGAGGGTTTCCTGTTGTGTAAACTGCTCAGAAACCCCCTTATTGTCAATCTAGCTAGGAAAGCCATCCATCCTCTGAATGCTCTAGGTCTCTAGTCTGATCCATCCATCCTCTGAATGCTCTAGGTCTCTAGTTTGATCCATCCATCCTCTGAATGCTCTAGGTCTCTAGTTTGTGGCTGTGAAGTTTCATGAGGCTGTGATTATCCTAGAGGTCACCACAGGTCATTTTGCATGACATGGTTTGTACCGATGGATTCATCAGGTTCTCTAGTTTCAGATATCTGTCCCTTCACTAGCTCTAAAACCTGCAACAGCCTCTGAAAGACAGTAAAGTCAGCCGCCCTCAACGAGTGGAAGAGTTAATCTGCTGCTTTAACAGCATCACTCGTCTCTTCTGGTTCCAGGTGTTCCACCAGATGTTAGAGCTGCGAACAAGAAAGCGAATATGTCAAACTAACAATCTACATTAGGCTGGTGTTCTCTGGTTAATATGTAAATGTCCTGTAGTCCCTCCAGTGTCTTGGTCTCTAGCTGGACGTCCTTAACACATAAACAAACAGCTACACTGATACTCCATCACCCCTACGTGCCGCCGCCTGTCCCAGTGTCCTCGAGCAAGACACTCATGAGGACGACTTCCCCATCTCCTCCGTCACTGTTGATTAAAGTGTCGGCTAAATGGCTGAAATGTAAATGTATGATCATGTGCTGGAGATGAGAAACGCACACACACTGTACTTCCACACTTGAAGGCTGATATTAATGATCCTCTGGGGGCAGGTTGAAATGGATGGGCTCACTGAGAGACATTTAAATCATCAGTAAAAGCTTTGACCTCCGCTGAGGGGGAGGGAGAGAGAAGGTAAATAAGGACTAAATCAGAATAAATGATTTCTTCATTTCGGTTTTTTTTCATGGGGAATAACTAGCAGAGAAGAAAAGGGAAGAAAGGATGTGAAAAAGAGAAGAAATAAAGGTTATAGATACAGAGAAAGAGGAGGATATAAAGGCTCACAAAAGATAAGCAACAGACAGAAAGAAAACAGGAATCTGAAAAGGACAGAAAGACAGAAACTGTCTCTGAAGAAAGAAAGGCAGAAAGAAAGACAGAAAGACGGAAACTATCTCTGAAGAAAGACAAAAAGAAAGACAGAAAGACGGAAACTGTCTCTGAAAAAAGACAGAAAGACAAAGACAGAAACTGTCTCTGAAAAAGACAGAAAGAAAGACAGAAAGACAGAAACTGTCTCTGAAAAAGACAGAAAGAAAGACAGAAACTGTCTCTGAAAAAGACAGAAAGAAAGACAGAAACTGTCTCTGAAAAAGACAGAAAGAAAGACAGAAACTGTCTCTGAAAAAGACAGAAAGAAAGGCAGAAAGACAGAAACTGTCTCTGAAGAAAGGCAGAAAGAAGATAAAACAAGTTAGAAATACAAAAAGACAGAAAAAAATAACCTAAACAAAGATAAAAGAGAGAAAATCTAAGAAAAAATGAGACAAAGAGACAGAAAGAATAAAGAAACTAAAGCAAAACCAAAACAAGAAGAGAAAACTAGAAAGAGGGGACGAAAGCCAGCAGGAAAGACACAATAATGAAGACAAGATGAGAGAGAAAGACAGAGAGAATCAGGGAAGTGATGAGCAGGCGTCCTTCCATAAAGTGATGACATAACGTCTAATGGAATCAATAAGTGGAGTCAGGAGCTATTGATCACTTCACTTCACTTCACTTCACTTCATCCACTCACACTTCTTCTTCTTCTTCTTCTTCTTTTAGTGCAGGACCAGAATAGCTACTCCACATATTTCTCGTCCATTTCTGCAGCTGCAGAAAGTAATTAATATGAGCCCAGTGGAGGAGTGTGTGTCTCCGTGTGTCTCCGTGTGTCTCTGTGTGTGTGTGTGGTTTAAAAGCACCATCAGAAGGAAGAAGAGACGGCGGCGCAGCAGCCAATTAAAGCATCCAGGCTAAAAAAAGGACATTAAAACGCTGAGCTTTTTGCATCACGGCGAATTATAGAAATCTGAATTCTCTTCAGGTTTTGTGTTAGAAAATAGAAACAATAATGAAACAGCTACAGCTCTGCATATTCTTTCAAAAGAGGACAAAACTACGGAGCTGCAAATTAAGAGAAAACAACCAAATACAGCAACACGCTGCAAGTAAAAAAGTGATGCACGCAGATGCTTGTCGTTGCCATGGTTACAGGCTCATGAAGTTACATCAAATTACCTGTGCAATCTTTCATTAATGTTTCTTTATTTGGAATCACGTGTTTGTTTATTTCATTCTTTCAGCTTCATCGTGTTGTTTTAGATCTGATGTCGTGTTGATTGTCCATGAAGTACTCCTGAAATGACAGCATCGCCTCCTTGTAGCTGTAAAATACAAAGAGAACAGCTCATTTCCTGGCTGCTGGAGGCGGCAGCGCTGACACCAGCTCTCAAAACATTCGGTGACAGACTAAAAAAAGTATCAGAAGGAAAGCATCCAGTCGGGCTCAGTGGAGGATGACCGTGAATGTCGAGCTCTGTCTCAGGCTAACAAACTAACCACAGCTCGTTATGCAGCCATCCTCCTCACCCTGCAGGACACGCCGGACCAAACACAGCCTCAGTCTGAAACAAAATCAACACTCTCCCTTTAATCTGTCTGTGATTTCCTACATTTCCCAGCATGCCCTTTGACAGCGCACAGGGAAGGCTTATGGACCCGCTGCCCTAAGCATGTGTAGGTGGAGTGAATGAAAGCACAGCGAGAGAGAAAGAGAGTAGGAGTATTTTTTCAGTTGAGAAAAATCAACATTTGTGACTACCCAGCCTGTCCTGTGGCTGCAAAGCATTCTGGTCTATTTCCCGATGCCGTGGGCGTAGAAATTGGCCGCTGCGCTGATAAATTCCTCTCTGTATAATTATTAAATGGCTGTGCTAAATGGTGGCAGCAGAAAGACACTCTGATGTTTACGGCTGAGTTTCTTCATTTTCTGAGATTAAACGCTGCATTAAATGACCAAAAATATGTGAAGGAAACCAAAATATTACACCCACATGCCACTGTTGAACATCTTATTCTGAAAACACAAGTAGAATTTAGTGCTGCAATTGATGGAAGATGCAAGAAGACTTAAACAGATTCACTTAAGGATGCACAGCGAGGTGAAACGTGCAACATGTATTTGCAAATTGTCCACGTATCCCGAGGTTTTATGGCTCAACTTGTGCAGAAAAAATCAGGTCGGTGCATGCGTTTGCTGGCTAGTTACAGACAACATCTGCACAGTGTTGGCAAATAAACGCAGACAGCACTGCAGTCCAGAGATCAAATTCATGTTACTAAAACCCTGATCAGACAGAGCATGTTTTATATTCAAATACACAATTTTAGTATAGTGCATTCAAAAAACTGCATGTGATGATCATAAAGTGGGCATGTCTGTAAAGGGGAGACTCGTGGGTACCCATAGAACCCATTTACGTTCACATATCTGGAGGTCAGAGGTCAAGGGACCCCTTTGAAAATGGCCATGACAGTTTTTCCTCGCCAAAATTGAACGCAAGTTTGGAGCGCTATTTAACCTCCTTCACGACAAGCTAGTATGACATGGTTGGTACCGATGGATTCTTTAGGTTTTATAGTTTCATATGATGCCAGTATCTTCACTTAAGACTGAGCTACAGCCTCTTAAAGACAGTAATGTCAGCCGGGATCGCCAACAATCCCGCGGGTCCCAGATGGTTTGATCATTGTCTTAGGGATGGTGAGATGAGGTGTGCTTGAGCACCCCTAAAAAGAGTCTAAAATCGCCCCTGTTTCTGCTGTTTGCCTTGTGATTGTTGCAACAGTGATAACTTTTCAGAGTTGTAAAGTCTTTGCATATCATTTTTAAACTGCTGTGCAATGTTTTGACATCTTGGTAAGCCTTCTGTTTCACCAATCTGTTACTCAAACTGGACTTCAAATCACACATACAGTATGCCACAAGGGGCTTTACAACAACCACTCTCTGTCCTTAGACCCTCGATTCAGATCAGGAAAAAACCCTTTAACGCAGAAAAAAAATGGAAGAAACCTCAGGACATGTCTCACAATACCTCAAACATGCTTCCACCAGTGCTTCCTCCTGTATTTTTTTAATTGCAGAGCTGGTTTGGGTCTAAACACCCGCTAACGCACTGCAGAAACCTGCTTTGCATTCTGTCTGAACACATCCTTCATGAGGTAAGATAAGGTAAGGTCTGGCTCATAGTCTGTGATCTAGTTCATCCCTAAGGTGTTGGATGGGGTTGAGATCAGGTCAAGTTCTTCCACACCAAACCGGGTAATCCATTTATTTATGGAGCTGGCTTTGTGCACGGGGAATGGTCAAGGTTAAAGAGGAAATGGTCTGCTGGAAACATGCATGTCTGCAGGAGGATTTGTCCTCTACGGAGAGAATAGAAGATGTAAAAACATGCGTACATAAATAAAAACTTGCAGCAGAATCCCCCTACACACACACACACATTGAAAACCGTGTTCCCTTGTCTCTGGCAATGACAGCGAAGATCCCCCCTTGAACTCCCATCACATTACGGCTGCTAAATCCAAACTGCTTTCATCTGCCAGCGCTGCAATGAGAGTTCACACACACGCTGGATAGACTTCTGCAATTACATTACACACACCAGGAGAGGAGAGGAGAGGGTGTATGGGCTTAGATGGAGTCAGGAAGACAGAGGAAAGGAGATGGAGATGAGAGAGAGGGAAAGTCAGCGGCGAGGGAGAGGAAGAGGAGGATGATAGACGACAGGAATATGACAGAACGAGGGATGAAATGAGTCAGAGGGAGAAATAAAGGGATGAAGAGGGAGCAATTATCTCGGGCACATATCAAGAGACGGAGAGTGAATTTTCAATCTTTTGGTTTTGAGAGAAAAGACGGACGAAGGGCAAAGTGAGACAGATGGACGGAGCGGGAGGAAGAAAAACGATCGATGGTGGAGGGAGCGGTGAGAGGTGGAGGGAAAACAGGGAGTAGAATGTGGGTATTGATTAAATGATGAAATATAGCCGCTCAGGTGGATGTAAGAGCACACACACACACACACACACACACACACACACACACACCATCCTTCGTTTGTCCTTCAAGTTCTCAGCTGGTTTGTCTGAATCATTTATTTATGCCCGCTCATCATTTTTTAAACCTTTCAGGATGCATTGAGTCACTCCTCCGGTCTGTAAATGTTCTATATTTACTCACATTCGGGATTCTCCTCTCAGCTGAAAACCTCTAAAATCTAATAATACACAATATAAACCATCACCATTCACAAAATGTAGCATAACATAGATTTCCTCCACCACCCAGACCTCTTAGTAGAAGAAAAACTCTGTTAAAAACTCACATTATAATAACCAATGCATGCTGATTAAGGATTCATTTTACGTTAATATCAATTGAGCAGTAGCTCAGTCCGTGGGGATTTGGCTTGGAAACCGGAGGGTCGCTGATTCAAGTCCCAACACAGACAAAGTACAGAGTGTGAACTGGTAGCTGGAGAGTTTGCCTCCTGAGCCAAGACGCCTTTGAGCAAGGCACCGACCCCAAACTGCTCTCAAGTCGCTGTATAGTAGCTGCTCACTGCTCCTTATTTACTAGGTTGAGTTAAACGCAGAAGCTAGATTCCACTGTGTGCTGTGCTGTGTACGATGTGTGACAATAAAAACGTTTGCACGAATGAACGATCTTATCAATATTGTCAATTTTGGTTTCATTTTGCAGCAAACAACGAGCAATAAAAAGAAGCTATTTTCACTACTTCAGCGGCAAATTGCGACGAGCTGCCTTGCAATGTCTATGAAAAGCTGAGTGCAGCCAAACAAAAGCTGGGAAAAGTTGAACTTTCAACGGCAAAGAGCCAATCAGTAAACAGTTCCTTTGACTCCTGTGAAATGTTGACCTATGTTATAAAGATTTCTTCCCGCCTAAAACACACAGATATGTTTCCCGGCTGCAGAAAAATTTAATTATCGCGGCGAGCTGATGTGAATTTGGCGTTATGCTTCTTTCCGTAAGGTCTCAACCTTTTCACAAGCTCACAGAGATGTCTAAAAATGCCTCATCTATCGTCTGGAAATGTTAAGTACTGCAGTGCGTAAACATAATTTATTAGGAGATAACATCGGTTCCTCTACAGAACACTAGACGGGGAAATCTGCTTCACTTTCGGTAAGAAATTAGAGCTGAAGTTCAACTGAAGACGCTCTTAAAAATGTGTCTTATCTTATTCAGCAGAAAGATTTGAATGGTATGTTTGACCTTAAGAGAGAGTCATGGTTTTCTCTGAGTCCAGAAACGGTCCAAGGACGCATCAGAGGGGACACAGAGACAAAAACATTCAGCACATCTTACCAAAAACCTCTGAATTTCTGTAGGAATAGATCCCCCTTTTTATCTTTTAGTTGGGTTTTATAGTGGCTCAGTCTATTTCCCTCCTTACATATATGATGCATGCTTTGATAAAAGTACCAACTCTACAAAAAACAAACAAGATACTCATTTAAAAATACAAAATAAAACATCTTAAGGTCATTATCTGTCCTTATTAAATAATCCACAATGAAACTACAGACTTCAATAACTCATTATTGGAGCAGGTGGACTCATTTTGCTGCAGTGGCACAATGAAATCTTAATCCAGCCAGGATGTGTTGACTTTTGAGGATTTCTCTCGTCTTTCTTTGGTCCCCAGAAGTTTAGAAAAACTCATGAACACACAGCCGGCTGTTTGATCTTTCCACACAATGCTCCGTTCATTTATTGTACTACGAGACGGACAAAAGCTCCCACCAAACATACATTTTCTCACTTCTAGTTCACGGTGTTTCTCTGCAGCTCCTAACAACACCACAATAACGGCGTCTCCACCGGCAACAACAACAACAAGAACTACGGGCCTCGTGACAGCCGTTGTTTACATGGTTTCTAGTAGTCTCTGACGTACGGCTACGACTGTAAATCACAGTGTGCTGATGGACTCAGACAGTCTAATCTGGGTAATGGCTTCCCACACCCTCTCTGGGATGGATGGATGCTGGTGCACGTCTGTGTGTGTTTGAGATACAGCAACTGCCTGTGCATGTTGATGAAGATACAGTTTGATCAATGGGCGCCTGGCACACACGTGTAACTGGCCACCAATCCCTCCCACTAAGACCTGACGACTGAAAGAGACACAAAACACAACACTTGTTTTGGCTCAAAACGACCGTTTGGTCTCTTTGTGGTCATTTTCTTTCTCTTTATGGTCACTTTACATCTGATTGTGGTCGTTTTGAGGCTCTTTGTGGTTGTTTTGTCTCTGTATTGTCGTTTTGAGGCTCTTTGTGGCTGTTTTGTCTCTCTGTATGGTTGTTTTACATCTATTTGTTGTTCTTTTGCATCTCTGTATGGTTGTTTTGCATCTCTTTGTGGTTCTTTTGCATCTATTTGTTGTTCTTTTGCATCTCTGTATGGTTGTTTTGTCTCTCTGTATGGTTGTTTTGTCTCTCTGTATGGTTGTTTTACATCTCTGTATGGTTGTTTTGTCTCTCTGTATGGTTGTTTTGTCTCTCTGTATGGTTGTTTTACATCTCTGTATGGTTGTTTTGTCTCTCTGTGTGGTTGTTTTGTCTCTTTATGTGGTTGTTTTGTCTCTTTTTTGTGGTTGTTTTGTCTCTTTTTGTGGTTGTTTTGACTCTTTAAGTGGTTGTTTTGCATTTCTGTGTGGTTGTTGTATCTCTTTGTGGTTGTTTTGTCTCTCTGTATGGTTGTTTTACATCTATTTGTTGTTCTTTTGCATCTCTGTATGGTTGTTTTGCATCTCTTTGTGGTTGTTTTGCATCTATTTGTTGTTCTTTTGCATCTATGTATGGTTGTTTTGTCTCTTTATGTGGTTGTTTTGTCTCTTTATGTGGTTGTTTTGTCTCTTTTTTGTGGTTGTTTTGACTCTTTAAGTGGTTGTTTTGCATCTCTGTGTGGTTGTTTTGTAACTCTTTGTGGTTGTTTTGTTTCTCTTTTGTGGTTGTTTTGTCTCTTTTTGTGGTTGTTTTGTCCCTCTGTATGGTTGTTTTGTATCTCTTTGTGGTTGTTTTGTCTCTCTGTGTGGTTGTTTTGCATCTCTGTATGGTTGTTTTGTCTCTCTGTGTGGTTGTTTTGTCTCTTTGCAGCTGTTTTGTCTCTCTATATGGTTGTTTTGTTTCTCTTTGGAGGTCACTTTTCTTCTCTTTGTGTTCATTATTTCTTTTTGTGTCTCTTTGTGGTCCTTTCATCTCTTTGTAGTCATTTTGTGTTTCTCATTTGATTGACTCTCCAACAATAAATGAATACAGTCCCTTCAGAACAGAGGCGTTGGCCCAGAGGACACCTGACCCCTCATTAGACCCACTCAGTAATCCTTCTACGACTATGATTATATAACGGTAAGACATGATACGAATGTTAATTCTTGTTTAACTAATGATTTTCTGATTAATGACCACATTATGCAACAACATTTATGAACTGGACCCAAGTGGCAGCAATTACCTGAGCATTTTAAATTGCTCTGGGCCGGTCGAGCTAAGTGAAACAGCCCAGGTAGAAGAAACCCCCCAAAAAGGAGCCAAGGGGATCATTCAAATCGTTGGGTTTCCAGAGAAGATCAGAGCGAGCAAAGAGAATAAATAAAGACAATCAACAATGAGAGCAGCAGTGAAGTGAAGCGGAGCGGAGAGCCTTCCCTACATGAATAAAGCAGCTCTTTGCCCTGCTTCTTTTCAATAAAGACCTCCCGTGGTCCCAGTTGGTGCATCGCTATACTCCCTATATACGTGCTGCGAATATCCAGCTTTCTCCTTTATGCTGCTTTTCAAAAAACAAAACACATTGTAGGATTGGGGGTCTGAAAACGAAACACTTTTCATCTCATTCCCAGGTTTTCATCTGGGAGCCGACCACGTTGGTTCAAAAGTTTATTCTTGAGTTTGAACATGTTTTACACCTAAAAAAACACGGACAAACTCAACCGAAAGCTCCAAACAGCTACAAAATGGACCTCAATGACAACGACTCTTTCCACAGTCAACAAGGATTTATGATAAATCATAATAAGATCAATATTTACACATATTCAAGTGCAACTCAACTCCTTAAAGTTTCTCCCCCAGCTGTTTTCATGAATGAAAACCTGAAGCAGAGAGCAGCAGGATGCTGATCTCCTGCTAAGATGACATGTTTACATCATGAGAAGGTGAAGGCCACGTGGGGGAACATAAAAGGCTCAATCAATACAGAGACTCATAAACGCAGATTAGCTGCTCCTGGTAATCAGCCAACGAGAAGCACGTTCATCTGCCAAAGGGTGCTTTTCATAAAAGCTTGTATAAAGATAAAGAGAAGAGGAATCTCAGCAGTGGTTTAGATGATTTAAGTGCATTCCTGCTAATGAAACAGAGAGAGGGAGAGAGAGAGAAAGAGAGAGGGAGAGAGGATGCAGTGTAATTCTACTCTCCTGACAGACATTCAATTAACGTTTTGACAGTTTTACAACAGATGTTTGTCTTGTTGAAATATACAGAGGTGCAGCACCCCCCACTCACCCACCTCACCCTGAATCCCAAACAAACAGATGAAGAAGAAGCAGCATCACGTTCATGTAAATGTGCATCCAGTTTGACCCTTTTGTTGTTTAAATGATCTTATTCCACGTTTTCTGACATTCAAATTCTGTATCAGCTTATTCTAACTCTTCATTGAAGCTATATGATGCACTGATGTGTTTTATACAGATTTCCCCAAACTTCAGCCTGACATATTTACTATCTTTAGAACCGTTTGGATCCCAGCTAGTTTTAAATAAAGTGATCTGGGTTGGAGCAATGTTTGGCTGCACAGCGTGAGTTTGTTCCGACTGGACCACCAGCAGGTTAGAGGGATAAATGAATCAATGCAGAGGAGAAAAAGATGCTAATAAGGGATGTTTAGCACTGAGAACATGGAAAACAACCATCATTTTGACCTTTTCTTGACCAAAATACAGAATGAACATGGTCTTTTTTTCATTTCTATAAGAAAAGCAGGATGAAAAACATGAAAACTAAATGTCTATACATGAAGAACAAGACCAAGCAGCTTGCACTGTGAGCACTGAAGATGAGCATAACTTCCCTCTTTTTCAGTCCAGAATACAGCATGAAGAGTTGCATTGTTTAAATGTCAATTTTGTTTACTGGTAAAGATCAGAATAAAGTAGACAAAAACAAGAAAAAATGTTGAACAAAGAGCAAGCAGCTCAAAGTGACGGCTCAATGAGTGCCACTTCAGAAACACCTGGATGATCACCTGCAGGACTGACTGCTTCTCCTACTGTCATAATGGTATTACAGCATATTTGTTGTTGTTAAACATGTTATTTCTGCTCACTTTTCATTATTCAGCTTCATATTTGTACTGTTTTGAGAAAGGTGATTGAAAAGACAAACAAAAACAGAGTTAAGATGCATTTCAGCAGATTTCTGGGTTGAAAATTGTCTGGTTTGCTGATTTGATGAGATAAATATTGCATTTTTCTAATGTATTTTTGCATGTGAGAAGCATGCATCATATCCCATGGTGCACAATCTCCACATTATCTGAATTCAGCCAGATGTTTGCACCTGGCAATGCTGTTTCTGGACTTCACTGTGATGCAACATGGACATTTCTTTGCACTGTTTGCACTCAAAGAACACCTGACTTGTACATTTTGTATTTTATTCTTGGTCATTAATGCTTTACATATATATTTATAATATATATGTTTCCATAACAGTCCTGTCTATTCCTCATCTTTATTGTGCAGCTTTGTTATCCTTGTCCCTATAGCTGTTTTAGTGTTGTTACATGTAATTTCTGTTAATATTGCAGAGAAATAAATCATGAATCAGCTTCATATTTGATCTATTTTGAGAGAGGTGATTGGAAAGACGAACAAAAACAGATTTAAGTTTTTCTGGGTTGATCATTGGCCATTTTTATAATGTATTTTTGCATATGAGAAGCATGCATCATATCCCATGGTGCAAAATCTCCCCATTATCTGAATTCAGCCAGATGTTTGCACCTGGCAACGCTGTTCCTGGACTTCACTGTGATGCAACATTGACATTTCTTTGCATTGTTTGCTTAAAGAACACCTGACTTGCACATCTTTTATTTTATTCTTGGTCATTAGTGCTTTATATATATATATTTAAAACATATTTATATATATTTTTTCCACTACTTGTGTACAGAACAGTCCTGTCTATTCCTCAGCGTTATTATCCTTGTCCCTACAGCTGTTTTTTTTCTGTAAGAGCATGCTTAGAGAGATGCGTAATTGCTGAATAAAAAGCAGATTGTGACATTGAGAATGAGAGACAGAGACTCACTGGCTCCGACCATCCCTGGTGTTATCCAGCAGGCCAGCAGCAGCAGCAGCCCGAGGTCCAGGTGCAGAGACGCGGTCATAACCTCCTCTGTCTCTCTGCACACCTCTGGCTCTTCTTCCTCCTTTAACTCTCCTGCGTTTCACTGGAAGTTCATCTCACCATCACCATCACCATCATCTTCATCCTCAGAGCTTCCACACTGCTTCCTCTTCTCCTCTGCGTCGCTTCTTTTTTTTATTTTCCCCCAACTTGCACAAAGTAGGTCAGTAGGCATGCAGATTCAGATGTGCAGGATGGAGATCCAGAGGATGCATAATAATCCTGCACAATCCTGCACAGCAGCGGAGCAGCTAACAGGTAGAAATCCGCCTCTCCGACTTTCAGCACCGCGGACAGCGACAGAGACGAATCGATGATGTTGAGTGAGGATTTCAATAAATACAGATACTAGAGAGAGGTGGTCCGACTCATCCAGCTAATCTGACAGATTGAAGGAAGCCTGGAGGATCAGAAAATGTCTGTCTGTCTGCAGGAGCTCCGATGGTAACTCCTCCAGCCAGCCAACACACACACACATCCTCCAACACACACACATAAACACATCAGGCATGCACGAGACTGACGTTACAAACCCTGTCACTACACTGAGGATGAAGGAGGAGGAGGAAGAGGAGGAGGAGGAGGAGGAGGAGAGGATGCTGATGCAGCATGTCATCTCTCTGAATTACCTGCATGTTGTTAGGTGGAAACTGTTGATTAGCCTGATCTCATTTAACATGCCTTTACAGGATTGGATTACATATCTCTGCATACTGGGGTTCCTAAACAGTCTTGAATTACATAAATTGGGTATCACTGTAAAGCTCAGACTCTTGTGGATCCAATAATAATAATAATAATAATAATAATAATAAAAATACATTTATCTATATAGCACTTCTCAAAAAACAGATGTTACAAAGTGCTTCACAAGACAATACAAGCAGATAAATAAAGTAAAAAATATGGTAACTGCTAAAACAGAACATCACAGAACATATCAATAATAATAGAAGTGGTAATATAAAAACAAATATACAGTATATATATACATAAATGTGTATCAATGTACACATGCGTACAGAAACGGATGTGTACATACATGTGTTTATACCCTTCTACTTATAGGAATGCTATCCTAAAAAAATCCTTTTTTAAAAGTAGATACAGAGTTAGATGATTGTATCTCTATAGGAAGTGCTTTCCAGAGTTTGGGAGCCCTGACAGCAAAAGCCTGATCACCTCTTGTCACAAAATTGGACCTGGGAACAGCAAGAAGTAGCTGATCAGATGATCTCAGACCACATACAGGCATATAGGGTGTTAAGAGATCCAGTATGTATTCTGGGGTCAGACCAAGTTGTGCTTTAAAAGTGAGTAATCAAATGTATTTTAAATTGTAGGGGAAGCCAGTGCAATGATGCCAGGACTGGTGTAATGTGCTCCCTTTTATTAATGCCCATTAGAAGCCTGGCAGCAGAATTATGAACCAGTTGTAGTCGTGACAGTTGCTTCTGACTGAGGCAGGAATACGAGGAGTTACAGTAATCTAGTCTGGAAAAAAAGAAAGCATGTATGACTTTCTCCATATCACTGAATGACAGACAATATTTTATTTTGGAGATTGTTCGTAATTGTAGAAAACAAGCTTGAACAATGAGGCCAACAGTATTCATGTGTGATGATGTTAGTCCCCATAGGAGACCTTTCATTGGATTGTATTTGAAACTGTGACCTCACTGTATAAAATGACCTGTGGTGACCTCTAGGATAATCACAGCCTCATGAAACTTTACAGCCACAAACTAGAGACCTAGAGCATTCAGAGGATGGATGGATCAAACTAGAGACCTAGAGCATTCAGAGGATGGATGGATCAGACTAGAGACCTAGAGCATTCAGAGGATGGATGGATCAGACTAGAGACCTAGAGCATTCAGAGGATGGATGGATCAAACTAGAG
>CAKAOH010000828.1:0-16781 GCA_916701665.1 Sebastiscus tertius | reverse complement strand
AAATACATTAGGGATGCTCTAGCTTGGATCTTGGATTTCTCTTTATTTTTCGTATACTTTGAGGACAAAATAATAGACAATGACTACACTGTGCTGAGTATTTGCTATCCTAAAGAAACCAAAAGAGAAAATTACTTGAAATGGACATACTGTACATTATGGACTGACTTATATTATTTACTCATACAAAATTATAATATACTATATACTAATGTATTTTGACAAGACAAAAGATAAGAAGATAGAAAGGCCTATTATATAGTTCAAAGTTGTTATTATTCATTCTCAGCCTTGGTTTTGGTTGCATTTATTGGGTTAGCATACGTTATTTTGGTGTGTTTAGGTGGTTTAGCTTAGGTGTTGGTAAAGGTTTTGTTTACACTGATGTGTAAAACACTGTCCATTTCTTTAATATGAGGCAGATGCAGCTCTTTAAACCATGCGCTGTTCATCAAACTAAAACAGATGGTCTGTACCTGTCTCTCAGCTGAAATGAGATTGTTCTGATTCTTATATTTTCATTTCTTTGAATGTGTTCACCAACAACATGCGTTAAAAGCTACAGATGGACGTAGAAAGAAAAGTCAGACAGGAGTTGTAAAAAGACTAACACACACACACACACACACACGTCTGTTCAGGTGTTGATAAACCACCCAGGTGGAAATCCTCTCTTCCTTTAGCACAGTTTTATAGGAGCAACAACATGGCGGTCAGAGCAGGAAGTGACTCAGAGGTCAGTTGATCCCGCACACATCTGCTTCTTATCACCATGCCAATGCTGTTTATATATATGTGTGTGTGTGTGTGTGTGTGTGTGTGTGTGCGTGTGTATGTGTTTGTGTGTGTGTGTGTGTGTGTGTGATGCCATATACAATGTGTCAATGTACAATCAAATGCAACTATCTACTAGAGTAGAGTTGGGCTGTGGTCACTAGTACACATAAATAATACACAAAATGGAAACGCTTGTCATATACAAGACTGACTACAAGTCGAAACCAGAAGTGCACTCGGAGAGCGCAGACCTATGCCAAGGCAGGTCTCATAAACGTCGCTGCCCCCCCCCTGGATCGCCACCAAAATCTAATGGATTGTTCATTGTGCCACACCCCACCCCTCCAAAAAATGTCATTCAGATCCATCACAGACTTTTGGAGTAAGCCTCCAAACGGACAAACCAACAAATCAATAAACCAACAAACCAACGGTGGTGAAAACATAACCTCCTTCCTAGGCCTTCGGCCTTGGCGGAGGTAATAATTTGTTATTTGTAAACATTTGTTAACAACAACACCAAGTTTCAGTTTATTTATTTGTTGAGTTAAAAATGTAAAAAAAAAAGACATAGAAACAGCAATGGAGAATAATGTGCAGGAGAGTAAAAATGACCTCTACCTAAATACACCAAAACAATATTCCCACTGTTATATTGGTATACGTATATAGGTTATGACAGAAGTTAAAGCAGCGGTGGGTAGAAATGGAGCGGACACTATATCCTGACAGTAGTGCATGAGACAGGTAATCTGAAAAACATCATGTTCCTCCAGTGCTCCTAACGGCATCTACAAGATTTCACAGACCGGAGGAAAACAACCAATCACAGCTGATCTGGAGCCTTGCCGTCTCTGAGCAGCTGTCAATCACTCGCCAACTCTGATCCAACAGTCAAACTAGTCAGTGCTGATCAAATATGAATCAATATTCTGTTGATGAAACATCTTGTAGTGTATTGTTTAGCTGTAAAATGAGAAAGCTTGTGACCCAGCAGCCATGTTGAGATCGGTTGAGGAAATACCAAGCACCGCCCACCAGCCGGAGCACACGTTCTTATTTTAGAGCTACACAGTACACTGCAAGATGTTTCTGAAAACATCTGAGGAGAGAAATAGGCATTACAGTAACAGAATATTGATTCATACTTGATCAGCGCTGCCTAGTTTGACTGTTAATTTGATAATTTCCCTGATAAATAAATATAAAGTCTATTTTCACACATATGAGTCTTCTCCATTTTCAGTGCTTGCATTATCTCCAACTCTTTTAACACCATTTTTCTGTTCGCTTATTCACTCATATGGCACCAGATCTGCAAAAGATATCTTCTGTGTGTTTTACGCTCCCCTCAATGCAAGTTCTGAGTTCAGCAAAGAAGCGTTCAGTTTTGGAATGATAATAGATCTACCTGTGCTACATCACTTTCCAAGTTTGAACATACAGTATAATGAGTATCCTTCTACAGCAAAGTGTCTGAGGGAGTTTACAGTGCCTCTTCTCCTACTCTCTTCACCACCATACTTTCCACAAATTAAAATATACTGTATATATTCATTACACATTAATTTATTTGACTTTCAGTGCTGTGTTTGGGTCGGACACTGGAGCTAAACCCACCTGTGTTTCTGCACAGCTTTGTATTCACTGTTTTTTAACATCATGGCTTCTGTGCAAATGGACTAACTAAATAGACTACAGCAATTAACACTTGCTTAGTGATGATGAGCGGCTCACTTGTTTCATGATTAAAACTAATGATGCCCAACATGAGTCAATGTAAATGAGGGGGAAAATCAGCCTGGATGGATTTCACAGCGAAACACCTCGAGCAGCAACATGCCTTCATATCTGCTAAACAAGCAGGCTACACATTTATAAGGTCAAAATCATTGTAGATGGCTGTAAAATTTCACAGAAGACCAGTGCGTTGCCCTGCAGTACGTTTAGTTGTTTAACAACTGCATGCAGTCTTAAACTTACCCTGGCTTTGTTTGAAGAGGACGAGTCCCTTGTCCGTTGCCCGCTGCATGTTGGCCTGCGGCTCATTATAGACAGGAGTGTGTGTGTGTGTGTGTGTGTGTGTGTGTGAGCGTGGGTGTGTTCATGTTTGTATGTGTTCCAGAGGTTAAGGTATACTCAACATCTAATACTGCTCTATAGCAGTATCACACTGCAGAGATCCAGGCTCGGTCACCTCCGGCACTGGGACCCATTCCCATCGCCAGGACTCATGGTGGAAAATCACGTGCATTTATTGCAATAAATAACATTTATGGTACATGGCACTGTATTATATTGTGCAGTGCATTGTTTTATCATGCTTATTGTTAATAAAAAGGAGCCTACTGAATGTATAATACAATGTATCACGTCCATGTCACACAACCTCCACCTTTAACACCAATGTAAACAATACAACCTTTATATTTCCATATAACTGTAACTTAAAAAGTTAGGTAACGTAAAGTTAAGCAGCAAAATTACTTTTACTAACCTTATGAGTTTGTTAGCTAGCTACATTAGCTAGCTATACTTATGCCCTTATCAAACTAACTTTATTGTTAGCACGACAACAGGAAAAAATGCAAAAAAACCCTAACGTTACATCAAAATATTAACGTTGTATTGTTTACCTCGGTGTTTGTATGGCTTATTCAAGCTAATAAACGCATGCTATCGTATCCTGATGATCGTCTGTGGTGTACACAATTTCAGACATCACTTCCTTCTCCAAGCTCGGGACCAGAAACGACCGGAAAGGGTCAGAAGAAGGAGCTCTGCAGCTAGACCCTTCTCATACATTTATAGTGGACGAACTCTTACCCATAACCACCATCTTTCCCTAATCGTAACCTTACTGTGACCTTGCTTAACCTTGCCTCTTGCTTGCTGCGCATGGATATAGTAGAAAACAACATTTTTACATCAGCATTGGACTTAAAAAAAACATTTTCATTGATAACAAACTGGGGTTTTGCAGAATTTTCCAATATTAGCTTTTTTTGGTGAAAGTGTTTCTTTTTCCTTAGATATTAATATAATTAATTAAGGTGTCTGATATCACATTTGGAAGTTAAAGCTCAAGAGGTAGAGTTAAAGGATTATGGGTTGGCCTTAGTTTGGATCAGTTTGTGGTATAGGATGGGCCATTCCAACCACAGAAAACCAGACTGGACAGAGCCGATCCCTCACCCTTCATTGCTCTCGCTACGCCATCGTGAAAACAGATCTCTGTCAAAAGGGCCGTGGAAGATGGCCCACAAGACACTGCAAATATGTGGTCTATTTATTGTTTTCTATGTTGATATTGAGTGGCCAGTTTTCACAGTTCAGTTTATGAAGTATATTTAAATATGTGAGCAGTCCTTGGTCTGTTTGCAACACAGCAGCTTGTCTGTATAAATAAATTAAATTCAGTTCGCTCCCTGAGGTTGGGGATGTTTCTAATGGCTTTATTGAACATTGCTGGCAATAATCCCGTTCTGTTTTGTCCCCAGATGTCATGTCCCACTGATTCAAAGACTTTTTTTATAATCAGCAAAGAGAGCACAGATTTTTTCTTCATAGTTTTGATGCACATGCTTTTGTAAACGGATTTATAAAAAGATTATAATGTATTACAACTATGGGAATTACAATACATTATGATCTTTGCAAAGAAAAGTGCCCAGCAATTATGAAGTATTATGACTTTATAAGTCACTATAAAATCCAAAAACAAAAACTTTTGTTTTGTCTGTTTTTCCTATTTTATTTTTATGCCTCATTGTTATTCGTTATTATGTGCATTCCTTATGGAAAATTGTTATGGAAAAAGGACTGAAATAAATGCCTACTTGTATAACTTATGATGTGTTATGATTGTTGTTATAAAACATTATGCATATTTATGACTGCTTATAACCATAATTAAACAGTGCTTTGAGCATTAGTATGTTTATAATGCATAATAGAAATGGGCGTCATAGAAAATGTTACCAGGCTATTTATTTGTGTATTTACATTTTTTGCAAACATGCCATATTTGATATTTTTCATAATAATGTATAGTTACTTACAGCATAATAAAATTGTCCATAACCGAAGGCTGTGTTTTAATTCTTTAAAATAACATGAACCAAAAGAAAAAAATAATTGTATTTTTTTTTTTAAAATGATTGATAACTTTCAACACAGCCTAGAACATATTGTATGTTTATATGAATGGTGTATTGTGTTACACTTGGCTGCTGGAACTGCATAATGATATAAATTAGTCACCGCAGCAATCCCAAATGGTTGTCTTGTGGTCACTGCAACGTGGCTGTGCAGACTGTGCAGCGGTCCACTGTAGTGCAGACAACTTCATGTCTTCTCAGTTAACAGTGTAAAACTCATCTTCAAATTCTGGCTCACAGTATGCTGCTGTTAACCTTTAACAGCCTTAGAGTGCCTGTAATATTTTTGGATATATATATATGACTACTATGCAGCCAAGTGGAGGCCTACATTTAGTTAAATATTTTTATTGTTATTATTATTTTATATAATTTGTTGCATCTCAGACATCGTTGCTTAGATCACATAAATATACATTATTTAAAAAAAAAACTATTATGTAATTCATAGGGCTATCAATCGATTAAAATATCGATTAAAATATTGCATGATTGTCTACAGTTAATCGTGATTAATTGCAAATTAATCGCACATTTTTTATCTGATCAAAATGTACCTTAAAGGGAGATTTGTCAAGGCTTTGTCAGTGTGTCAGTGTGCTGATTTGACTATGACTTGCCCAAAACTGCATGTGATTATCATAAAGTGGGCATGTCTGTAAAGGGGAGACTCATGGGTACCCATAGAACCCATTTACATTCACATATCTGGAGGTCAGAAGTCAACAGACCCCTTTGAAAATAGACATGAAAATTTTGTTTAAAAAATGTATCTTAAGTTTGGAGCGTTATTTAATCTCCTTCATGACAAGCTAGTATGACATGGTTGGTACTGATGGATTCATTAGGTTTTCTAGTTTGATACTAGTATATTCACTCTAACTTTAAAAATCACGAGTTGCGTTAATGCGTTAAAGAAGTTAGTAAAGTTCAAATAAATGTGCGTTAACGCATTAATATCACGTTGACTTTGACAGCCCAAATAACCTTGATTTCCTCATTGACTCTATTTCTTCATCTTTTCTCAAAAAAAATAAACGATACCCAGCGGGATGTGATCCTTGTGGATTATCACCATGTCAGTGAAGTCATCACTGAAAGAGGTTTTATATTTCAGCGTGTGGACACGTCCAGCTGGAGCTCTCACTCCTCTTAGAATCAGAAACTCTGGGTTTATTTGTTTTTGGTGTCTAAAAAGAAGCTCAGAGGAAACAACCACCATCATGTGTTTCTCAAATCAGAATGTTCTTGTTCCTGTAGTAGTATTTGATGCATCTGGAGTCCGCCACTGCAGTTATTACGCTACATGATGTCATACCAACCCCCCCGTTCGCCTGCCAATCACCACACACTGGCTTTGTTGGAGGCCTGTCCGGCTGTATAGTGTGTTTACAGCCATTTCCTTTTCTTCCTGAGCTGTTAAAATGCACGCACACACACACACACACACACACACACACACACACACACACACACACACACACACACACACACAGCCTACTGATCCGGGTTGGGCTGATTTTATTTCACTGCATATCTCAGTTTAAAGTCAATTCAGTTCTGCAAAATGACACAATTACAGTCCAGTAACAACAGTTTGAGTCATTTCTCTGTCCACTTTGTTCATTTATGGAGGCTGAAACTCACCATTTTGATTTACATACCTGTAAGCTTAAAAATGAATCCTTATGATATGTAAACACAGTAAATGTCTCAGTGAGAAATGACAAACCTAGGACGTTCTTTAACAGTGTCCAGCATCCCCCTGACCTTTCCCCCGGCAGTTATTCTATTTTTCATTCATCTTTATAGAGTAGCGTGTGAACACAAAATGTGAAGTCTCTCTGCTTTTAATTGGACGTGTTCAAAGATGCAAAACGTCTCTGAATCCATTTGAAGGTGTTTGTGTTAAAACAGGATTGTTCAGTCTGGTGTCCATTTCTCCGCCCTTTTGGGCCCCCCCCCACCCCAGGCCATTCCAGGCCATTCCAGACCAGACAGGGGCCAGACTACTAACTGTTTACAAGCTGTCTGTCTGTCTCAAGTTCAACTGCAAAGTCCAAGCAAGGAAACAAAAAGACAGTCCGCAATGCAGACGAAGAAGGAGGAGGAGGAGGAGGAGGAGGGGTGGAGAGAGAAGGTGGTAAAAACGGTAGGGAAAGTGTGTGTGTGTGTGTGTGAGAGAGAGAGGGGGGGGGGTCTTTTGGACATGAACTTGAGACAGAAAAACGAGCCTCAGTCCTGCATTCCTGGTCCTCAGCATAAAGTATACTCTGGGGAGGTGTGTGTGTGTGGGTGTGTGTGTGTGTGTGTCTCAGGGGGTGGGTCCTCTCCTCTTCTCCTGCTATCCCATAAACTGCTATAGAATAGAATGGAATAGGATAGAATAGAATAGAATAGAATTTGAGATACAATATCAACTATTTCTTGTGTTAAAGCATTTTTATTCTGTTATTCTGTATAGAGGAGTGATGGTGTTGGACCAGAGGGGAAATATAATTTAAGGTGGAACCAGCACTCTGCAGCACTCAGTCTGTCTGTTCACTGACAGGTGACAGTTAGAGGCCTCCTTCATTTCTTACACTGAGGAGACGGCTCTCTGCTCTGCAGCAGTCCCACAGTTTTCTACTCGGGGGAATAAAGCACACATCTGTATACCGTCACCTTGAAATTATATGCTTAGTATGTGAATTTGAAAAGATTGGAAATCAAAGTTTTACATCCAAAAATGTTCCTCTAAATATATATATATATATCAAAATCCTATCACATTTTTAAAAAGGGATTTCCTATTGAAGCTTCTGATTGTGAACTATAGGTTCTACCTGCTAAAGCAGGACAGAGAGGAAAGGTATTGCTGGTGACACTTTCTATGATGCCCATGTCTATAATGCATTATAAACATACTTATAATGTGTTATAATCTACTGTATAATTATAGTTATAAGCGCTCATTAATATTCGTAATGCTTTTAACATTAATCATACCACATAATGAAGCATGAGGTCAAGTATCATCATTACTTTACTAAAAGCATGATCCTTGCAAAAATGTCCACTACAGTGGACGATAACGTTGTATTCCATTGTACTTAATAAAGATAGCTATCTTTCTTTCTGGGAAACCGTATAGACTATTGGTGACCATTCCTATGACAGCCATGTCTACAATGCATTATAATGTGTTACAATCTGTGTGCAAAATTGAATTCATAGCACTGAAATATTTTACTTTGAAAACCATGTAACTAAATGTATTTGAGTTCACATCTTTGAAATTAAAATGTGAAATTTCTTGATTTACAATTTAAACGTCTGAATTTAAATATATTTGTTCAAATAAGAAAATTCTAGTTTTTTTTTTATTCTGAAACTTGAATCTTTGGATCTGAATTTATTGAAAATTAATATGTTCAAATTCAGATTTTGAAATTGCAAAAAAGAAATTTCATATTTATATTTATTTATTTATTTCAACTGTTTTTCAATATATACAGATCCAAAGATTAAAGTTTCAGAATTTAAAAAAAAAAAGGATTTGATTTGTGAACATTGTGAATTTGTGAACAAATATATTCAGATTCACCTTTTGAAGTTGCAAATCAAGAAATTTCAAATTTCATATCTCAAAGAGGTGAATTCAGAACAAATCACTTTCAAAGTAAAATATGTCAATGCTATGAATTCAGTGGTGTTCAAATTTCAATATTAAGTATTCGGTGGCTGTTAAAATTCAATTACTTGTGTCTCTTATTGTCTTCCTTACATGGGGGACAGATAGAATCTTTCCTTTTTTGAAAATAAAGGGACAAGAATTCATATAACTAAAAATAATAGAATAGTCTCTTGTGAATAATTCAGTTTTGACTCATATTACTAAGGTCACAATATAAATATGCTCAAAATATTGTACACTTGTATTGTTTTCCCTACGCCATCTTTTTTTCTAGGCATTTTCATACTAACTGTCACCTCAGCTGTTTGCTCCTTGTTGGCCCTCCTCCCAGAATGACTGAAAACCATCCCACTGAGTTGGATTATAACATGTCAGTTGCTGACGTCAGCCAATCACTGCCCTGTATTATGAGCGCATGTGTTCTGCATATTTATTCATCTTTGAAATACATTTATCTGTAAAACATTGTGATGGTCTGATCCTGAGGAGTCGGATCACCTCCCAGCTGCAGATGAAGACCATGCAGCTTTGCCAGACAGGAAGCTCTACATTTATATATGACAGCTGTAGTTATAGATATAATAATACTTTACATACAACACACACGATTAGCTTATAAAATGTGATGCACTGTTGTAGATCACACCACCCAACAGTATATAAACTAGCTCCATCATGACCAACTGTAACAGTGAAAGGCAGCTTATACATTAACGCATCATAGTGTCATAATAATACAATAATATAGTGTATAATATTATAACAAGTTATTTTGATTTTAGCAGATTTACTTAGTGGAGTACTTAATAATACAATTTGCATACTTTTACTTAACCAAAGGATCTAAAACCTTCCTCCACCACAGGTTTTATGCTACTTGTACAAAAAAACACAAACTGTTGGATCCTATGAATACTTCTAGTTCTAATCATTTTAATTTAGTAAAATAGGTACACATGGGACATGAGATCTCACTCTTCCAGCTCCACTGACTCTCCACCTTTCCTCTGTGAGAGTGCAGCTGTCTGGAGGCAGGAATGTAAAGTGTTCTGTGTCTATTCACTTCATTTTTACTACCCAGCAGGTCAGACCATGCCGCACTTACACCAACATCTCTGCTCCATTCTGTTGAAGTAAAACACAAATCTGTCAATGGGCTTTATTTTCTTAAAGAGCGAAAAAAGAAACATCTACTTCTCTCCATTGATTGAGGTTGTTTTCCTTTCATTAATCTCTTATATTCAGTGTCATGTGAATATTTGTCAGGGTGCAGTGAGGCCTGACCTTTGACCTTTGTTTTAGTGTAGCTTGGTGGTGCATTTAGCCTAAGAGCAGTTGGAAGCTGATTGTGCTGCAGCTGTCCTCGGTGGAGTCTGCTGTATGAGACTCATTTCACTCATGTAAAAATCATTTTTTAAAGCCTATGTTTGACACACTAACCTGTTCATTGCCACCGAATTGTAATTTTTCTTTTTCTTTTTTTTTTTACCTTTTTTAAATTTGCTTTAACTTTCCTCCTAATATTTACTGTATGTGCGTGGTGTATTTCCTTGTAGGTATTAAGATATAAAATGTCCTTCAACCATCAAAAGAATCATGGAATGACACCTTTCAGATTATATTAGCCTATATATTATGTCATTGCATCACTATTACCAATGTATCCATGCAGCATTGTGGATGCATGTTGGCCAAAGTTGAGATCATTTAGCTACTTTATATATTTATAGTTTATAACAATAGCTGATTTTGTACGTAAAATCTTTCACAGTAAAATTTTGTATGTAAACTAGTGTACATGTGTCAGATAAAAAGTGCAGTAAAAAGTATAATATTTCAGAATTGTACAGTGGTAGAAGTAAAATGGAAACACTCAAGTAAAGTACAAGTACGTCAAATTTGTACTTAAGTACTTGAGTATACATTTACTACTAGCCACAGCCTATGTTATTAAAAACTTCTAATTTATTGAATTGTTTTTAAGTTAAAATAATTTACTTTAAACAAGGGCCATTTCTTTATTTAGTTAGAATAATTTATTTTAATATATTTATGTATGTATACTATAATAAAATGTATAATTTCCCACAAGTGCATTGAGACACTTTTTGGGCTTCTGCAGATATTTTCACGATGATTTACCTCCTGTATAATAATAACCTACATACCGATTTATTTAAATTATTCCCAAGCAAAATGTTTAGACACTTTATTTTCAGATGTAAATGTGATATTTTATATTTGAAAAATCATACAAAAGCAGGTGGTAATGTGACAAAATGTAATGTGTAAAATTAGAAATATTTATGTGTGTTTTTTGCATCGCCCAGCCGTCAGATTATTTCCAATTTGTTTTTCCTTACCTGCTGTTGTTCAGGATGGGATGGAATCTGAAAAAGTTTGCTTTGGTTTGAGTTTGGTAGAAAACTTTTCCATTGCAGTTGTTCGCGTGTAGAAGACCACATGAGTCGGGTGGTCCTCCTCCTCCACCTCCTCCTCCTCCTCCTCTCTCTGGTATTTGGACTAAAGGGGAGAAAGGGCTTTATGAGCTTCAGGGCTTCCGTCAGTATTGTTGGTTTTAAAGGAGGACAGAGACGGAGCCGTAAAGAGAGTCAACAGGCCAGCAGAGCACACCGCCGTTTGTCAAGTTCAATGTTAATGTTTAACGGTCCGACACACACACACACACACACACACACACAGGAAATGAAAGTCAGTTTTACAATGACCAGAATCAAGCTTCTTTTTTATATATTTCTGTTCTAAATTAATATTTCCCCCGATGGAATCAATAAATCAGCTTATGCAGCTATTCTATTCTATTTTATTCTATTCTATTTTTCTGTAGAAGTCTGTTCATGTGTTAGGCTATTCATATTTTCAGCAAATCCTAGTCTTCTATATTCTCCACCACATAAATGAGTAATTAAACATCTACTGTAGCCTAACTCTGCCTCTCTCTCGTGTGTGTTCACGTGACGAACATGCGCTTTTCGTCTCGTTTACTGTATCTAAAGGACATTTTACTGTTCCAATCAAACTGCAGAAGGCCTGGACAAAGTTCAAAATGTGTAGCCGATGTCGAAATGGTAAAAAAAGTAACTGTATTTATTTGAGATTTTAAAAGATGAATAAATAAGCGTGCGTAAAAAGACAAGCAAAGTTTTTAATTGGATACAGGATGCTCTCATTTGAAAAGCAGCCACCTTAAAGCAGCAGGGCCATGGGGACGTTCAGTGTGAAATGTTTTTTTTGCAATTTTTATTTTTAATGTTTGGAAAAAACGGCCTCATGCAGACCAACATCCTTCCTGAGACTATGAATTAATATTTTGGTCAAAAATGTGAAATATAACCACAGCAATGCTAATGAAGTCTGATTTACTTAACTGGGAGTTTCCTGATTTCAAAGTATTTCAAGTAAACAGTGTCCTAGCATGAACAGTAAAATGTGTTTCAGTCTGCGCAACGCTTTGGCGCAGCTTCTCAGGTCTCAGGTTTGTCCCTTTTGGAGAGAGAGAGCGGACGGCCTGAGTCATTGGTCCAAATAGCGCGCAGTGCACCATTTCGCGGCGCAATTAAACACATCATTTCAAACATTTGCAGTCAACCTTACATGGAGATGTAAAAACCCGGAGGTCGACTTGTAAATAACAGGTTTAATGTCCACAATAGAAATTCTTTTGACTTCGTGATTCAATGTTGAACATTTAAGATTCTGTCAGAGGGTTGCGATTTGAATGACGTCGCCACGAGTGGACACGTGTCTCCAAACAACAGAGGTGGAGGATGCTGTGATCCGTTCAGAATTCAGCTGATACTGCACAAAGTTCTGAGCGTTTTTTTCTGTTTATCTGCTCTGGTGTTGGACACTGATAGAGCAGCTGGATGGATACATTTTTGTTAAGCTAACAAATGTTCCACGTGACGCCAGCCGGGGTCCTTCCTCCCAGGTGGACCTGAGACAGGCCTTGGACATCATCCACGCTGTGCAGGGAAGTTACAAGTTATCTAACGCCAGATGCGCCAAACATTACGCACGGCTTTCTGTCACGTCCACTTTGTTTTTGGATGCCTAAATACTGACGTAATACAACGTCATCATTTGAGAGGCTGCAGGCTGCTGCTGCTTCAGATGATGATGATTTACCATCCATCTACAATGATGATATAGACGGACACATAGCCTATATCGTGTACCCGCATCACGGATCAATGATGCACTGGAAGCTGGAAGATGAGTGAGAGAGGAGATAGTTGTCATGCATATAGAGCTGCATGCCGCAGTGTGTGTGTGCGCGTGCGTGCGTTTTGGTGAGCTGTGGAGTAGGGGGGTGTTTCTATCAGAGCAGACTACACTACACTACACAACACTACACTACACTACACAACACTACACACTGCTGTCATAAAATGATCGCAGGAGACTAGAGCCTGGAGCCGGTCACGTGACTCTCAAGGTCAAGGGCTTTCTCTCTCTTTCACACACACACACACACACACACAAACACACGCACACACACAATGCAGGCTACAATGGTATACACAGGACCCACAAACAATAGCGCATTTGAATGTCTCTATTCTGTTCGCGTTGGTTAGGTTGTTAACAGATGTGCAGGTCATAATAGAGACATTTAACACTGAAACTAGTTTCAACGCAATTACTCTGTATTATCTTTACGCTGTAGTATCTTTATTCTGTATTATCATTATTCTGTATTATCCTTATTCTGTATTATCATTATTCTGTATTATCCTTATTCTGTATTATCATTATTCTGTATTATCATTATTCTGTATTATCTTTATTCTGTATTATCTTTATTCTGTATTATCTTTATTCTGTATTATCTTTATTCTGTATTTTCACTTCCCTCCAACTCTTTGCTCTCTTTGCCACTTTTTCACTTCACGTGTATAAATTATTCTGCTCAATTTCCCTTGTGAAATATCTGTCTTTGATTTTAATTTGTGTTCTTGATACTACTACTACTACTACTAATAATAATAATAATAATAATAATAATAATCATAATCATAATAATAATCATAATAACGATGATTTGGGCTTGCTCTTAATATAATTCAATACAAACCAAAACAGTAAAGCCCTCTCAGCCTCTATCCCATAAATTGCTCGCAAACGCTGTAATTTAGAGCAACTAGGCGTTCAGTAATTAGTATAATTAGGGTTTTAGATGAAGTTTAATTCATTTCATGTAATTAAATTTTACTCCCCACTTTTTTCAAATACTATTAAAATCTGCTTGTCCGTGCTCCGCGTCTCTATACACATCATGGTCGCAATACTTTACAGAACCGGGTCCTGAAGTGTTCTGAGGTCTGGAGGTTCAAGTGAGCTGCTGGAGGAAGATACAGTTCATAAGGGAAGACACGCAGGTGAATATAAGGTAAAACAAAAAATAGTAGATAATATATATCGCCCAGTTGATTACTTACATTACATCATTAATGTTATTATTGTTTTGTATTACAAATTTTCTGAAATTTTCTGTTCAAATTTGCAAATAAGACATTACCTTATTAACGAAGTGCTAATTTACATACATTCCCAGAACAGAAATCTGAACATTGGATGAAGCCAGGTTCAAAATGATTGTTTCGTTTGGTTGACATATTAGAGTCATACTAGTTTTTTGGATATCTCTTTGTATTATTCTACAAATCAGAAAATACTGTCATAGCTTTTTAAAAATATAAATATATTTTCTTTTCCATGTTTTTATGAATAAAAAGATTTATAAAACAGGCTGCGAATGATATCCGAACAAACCCGTCTGTAAAAACCCTCAGAATATGGAGAGGAATGAAACTGTAAAGTTTGGTGGACGTAAGTGCTGCTGAGGTGGAGATGTCTGGCTCAGAGTCTGAGGGGGGAAAAACTAATTTTGAGATAACCTTAAACCTTAAAATTCCATACATTTTAAAGACACTACAGGTAAATAGGGTACATAATATAAATAATATCACTATGAAACTCCCCCTGTTAATTACTTACATTAACACGATTCTTTTTTTTTATTAACTTTTCTGAAATGTTATGTTTAAATTTGCAAATAAGTCTTCATCTATTGCTAACATTTGGTGAATTTAGGAGAAATCTACAGACGCAAATAGACAAAGTAGTGAAATAAAAACCTAAGTGTGCATTGTGGATGTTTTCTTTAAACTAGTCTGGAAGAAGAAATGTTATTTGAACAAAATAGACCAAAATCTCAAAATTGACCAAAGCATGAAAAAAACTATGTTTTTGCGTGAGGTAGAGAAAAATAAAGTCTGTTGCTGCGATGCTGTGATGGCCTTTGACCTTTAAATACACAGCTGAACACTTCCAGCAAAGAATGTCAATACTTGGTCAAACTGAATTGGTGGGAGGTTTTGTTCACACGGGTCTAAACAGGCCTGTGAAATGATAGCAGGACATGGATAGCATAGCTGTGGTGATGTTCCAGAGGGTGGCCTGATCCAAATATGAATTCACAGTCTCATAAACACGTTTTAATCTGCATGAGAAGTCTGAGCCATCCGGGCTGTGTTTGCCCAGTTTGCAGGGTATCAACTTCCAGCGTTTTGTTGTGAACTAAATGCAGGATTTGTTTGCACATTTTTACGGGCGGAGTTCAGAAACGACAACCAGAAACGAAATTACGCACACGAATCCAAAGCTGTGAGTTAACATATTGATGGATTTGAAGACATAAGACCTACTGGAGACTACTTCTGGATTAAAAGGGTTTATTAAGTGTTGCACTATACTTTGATTACAGGCGTTATAAACAATATACACAGCATAATAGTGTGTTTTTTGGGCTATAGGCTACAGGACAACACTGAGAAACAGTAAAACACACAGACAGTAGACAGGACAGTTACATGAAAGCAGGCAGGAAGGTGCTGTATTTACAGGATGCCTCTGAAGGAGATGGTTCATCAGAGGGCTTTGGTTCGTTTTCTTTTATTTGTCCTTTTTTATTCGCATTTTCTTCCATTTGTTTGACGCACACAATTGCGCACAGTCCCAGTCCTTAAGGTCGTTATTCCCTCCATTTTTTGTTATTTCTCTCAGTTCATTATTTAATGTATAACACGCAGATACACAAAAGTTCCTTCCACTAAATCGTCCAAGGATGCTACGGAGCGCTGGTCTTCACTTTGGCCACGAACTTCTTCTCCTTCACCCTCCGGTTCTGGAACCAGATGGTGATCTGCCGCTCCGACAGGTTGGTCACGGCCGAGATCTTCCTCCTCTTGTCCTTGGTGATGAACTTGTTGGCGCCGTACTCTTTCTCCAGTTCTTTGAGCTGGAGCTTGGTGTACGGTATCCGCTTCTTCCTGCCGCGGCGGAAAGGCGAGCCGTCGTGCTGGTGCGCCACCACATCTGGTAGGGAAAAGCGGACAAAGAAGAAGGCGGTCTGGACTGAGACTGAGGATGAGGGTGAGGGTCTAAACATCGGTTTCAAGAAAAGTGGAACACAAAAGTGTGCTGTGTGGCGTTTAGTGTCTGCTGCTTTAAGGGAGGAGGACAGCGACGTTATGCGTGGAGCTGATTGGACATTCATCCTGCAACAGACAGCCAGACAACATGGTGGATGTCTGTTGTGTCTGCAAGCAGCACGACCACGCGGCTGACCTGCACACAGCTACTCCTTGTATCCTCCTTGTATCCTCTTTTGATTGCTTTGTATTTATTGATTTGTATTTCATTGCATATTGTCAATTTCCCCTGTGATAAATAGCCTAAATCAAAAATTACTCCTTCTAATTAATTCTTATTCTGCAAAGTGTTATGTGTGTGTGTTAACAACAGCTACTATATGAGTATTAGTCACCCAATAATTAGCTTATCATCAGGTCAACAGATGAGTTGCACGGTATACCAGGCAACACATGACCTTTTGATTAATAACTATAGCCTTTCCTTAAGGAGCAAATAATAATATTGTCATATACAGCAACAGATAGGAATGCACAGTTCTAATAATAGTAAATTACGCTCCAAACAGCGTGTCTTATTGCACATCAGTTGAACAAAACGCTGTCAGACCAGATGGGATTGATTGAGCTTTGATTAAAAGCCACAAGTCCCTGCTTGAAGCACACTGATATAATAGCTGGCCATATATATATATTATATCAGTACATCAT
>CAKAOH010000825.1:0-12121 GCA_916701665.1 Sebastiscus tertius | reverse complement strand
ATGTATATATGTATATATATATGTATATATGTATATATGTATATATATATGTATATATATGTATATATATATGTATATATATGTATATATATGTATTACTAACATTACTTTCAGTAGGTTATCTTGTGTTTGTGGGACTAAATTGTATTGTTTTGTTGACCAAACCTACATTAAAACACAACAAAAAAAAACAATAAAATGTGACACACTAGAATAAGGTCTGTTGTACCATTACTCACACAGTAATAGTAATGTTTCCTAACGTTAGATTACAATTATACTGGACAACCATAAGACAATCATTCAAAATACCCTTTTTCTTCAATAATGGCAACAGATTATAAACATGAAACTGTGCAAAACTGATATTTTCACGATTGAAGAAATGATAAAGTTTTAGTGTTACATTTGTCCAAGAGATTGTGCCCCCCGGTGCTATCTGAAAGATCACCGTCTGTCTGAATATTCTAACTAATGCACATTTAAAGAGCTTTCCCAGACAAGAGGTCACTGAAGGTTGTGCCACTCAAGATAAGACAAAATGATTCAGCAACTCTTATCCTGATTCTCTAAATTTGATTAAAGCTTTGCATATCAGGCGGCTCATAGCATCTCAGTGTGTCTGATGCTGAACTACTGATGTTTTCTCTAAAGAAACCAGTAGATCTCTTATACAATAAATTCAATGCTTGATCAAATTCATATTTCCCTCGCGTGTCGGCCAATTTAGATAATCCTCCACAATGTCAGTGATGTGACTCTAGTGACGGATGTTAATATGCTGTGAAATATCACAACACTCTCAGAGCTAATTGAAGCAGGAGTGTGGATCTTTATTAAGATCAATATTCATTTATTTATCGTCCGTCATGTTTCCGCTGACAGAGATAAGTGTGACTAGATCGAGTCCACACACCAGAGCTGCTTATTTAGACCAGAGAAGTGATGCTGGAGGAGAGGGAATTCATAGGGGATGCGTGTCACATGGATGAAAAAAAAAAAGAGTTGGAGGACAAGAAAGGAAAAAAAATGCCAGGTATTGAGCAGATTTGAAGGCGAGGCAGGATATCGTAAATCCTCCACCAATTCCCCAAATAACTTTGGTAGCTGAACTCATCTGGAGGTCACCTGCAGCCCTGTTATCCATGTAGAACTGCTGAGTGGGCTCTTCCAGTCAGCAGGGTCAGCCGTCCCCTTGGCCATTGCTGATGAGATCAACAGTGAGTCAATAACGTATTGGGAAAGTTAGAAACTTCTGGCTCAGTAATGAAAGTAAGAGATTCAATATGACCTAATCACATTATGAAAGCGTTTACATTACTTTTCATGAAAGCTACATTTGTTGTTCTCCATCTCTGAGCTAAAACTAGTGTAAACATTAGTATTGCTTCAGATTAAAAGCTTTCCAAGATGAGAAGAGATTGTGGGGAGATTCAGACGAAGCTATTTTCTTTTTGGTAGGTTTTGTCCTTCGTGCCTTATATATTTAAAGCTAGTGTTGGTAGTGTTCTTCAAAACGTTTTGTGCTATATTTGTTGAAATTCTCCCGACAGCAATAAATAATTCAAATGCTCTGATAAAAAAAGGGAAAAATCTGGTCTCTGTACCTGTGCACACGTTTTGCATCATCGGAGTCTTCCACAAGCTGCTAGCTTCACAGCTGCGAGTACTAACAATAGCCATGTTCATTGTTTATGTTCATTATGATACATTAACGTTCATAATGATCATTTTGGTGAGTGGCTTTGGAGGGAGGCCTGAAGGGACGGGCCATAGACTATATATAAAGATGGATGACTCGTCTCTACTTCCTCCTTTACTGTACAGAAGTGAAGCCAAAACATCCCAGCTACGTGAGCTGCCATCTTCTTTTGGAGCCAGAGTCTGCACAGTAGTGATCGGGCGGTGGAGCCGCGGTATCGTGGTCAGCCGCCCGAACCAATTGCGGCTGCAGCTTGTCAGCGAGAGAGACTCACAGCTGTCGATCATGATGTCTCACCCCTTTTTATAGCATCAAATAACTATTTAAAACCAAAGCTGTCAGAAAAATGAACACTTGAACTTACATCAGCGTGATAAGAACTACTTAAAATGATAGAAACCATCTTTAGAAAAAAATTATTTGACGTGTACTTTGACTTTTTAGTTTGGCCCAAACACACTGCTATTTAGCACGACTAGTGGCCTCCACATGGTACCTTTTAATGCACAGATATTAGATCTGCACCTCTTGTAAATTAGCTCTACACACCAGCTGATGACTTGCCAAGAAATAGCAAATAGGAGCAAAAAGGGCCACGCTAACAGACTTAACCCCTTCCAGCGGTGACACATGAGGCCGTGACCATTCTGACGAGTTTTAATGAGCAAATCTGCAGCATAAAAAAAAAGAGAAACGCTCCCAGGCAGGGGATCGTTTAAAATTAACAAGAGAGATGATATTGTGTCACCGTTACAAGGTCAAGACCGTAACATCATTTGTTTCGCTGTGCTTTCCTTCAGCATGAATCACTTCATCCTCCTAGTCTGCTCTCTCCTGCTATGTCCTTCAAACACATCCTGTCCGACTGGTGTAATTGCACCATGACAGGACCGATTCCTCATCCCCATCAATCACTCCAATGGAGATACGGGCTCCTTTCTAACATGACTACTCCCTCCCTCTCCTCCCCGGTCTGCCTCCATGTTTTACGGTTATAGTGATAAATAACAGATCCAATGTTCAGCCCCTTTCGTCTGAGCCCAGATTTCCTGGCCTGCATCCTATCGGGGTTGGAGCAGAAACAGAGTGCGTTGAGTGATATATTGACCATGTTGGGTTTGTGACAGCTTTTTGTTATGTTAGTGCTGTTGGGCTGCCTTTAAGCACTCCCTCTGTGTGGTATGCTATGTGTACTTTGTGCTTTGTGGATCACGATTAGGGAATTAATACAAGGGACATTATGAAAGGGTAAACAATTCGAGGAGCTGAGCAAAATATGTTTTTAGAATTTGTAATATTAAAAGGTTTTTAAAACATTGAAAAT
Source organism: Sebastiscus tertius (assembly GCA_916701665.1). Taxonomy (NCBI): domain Eukaryota; kingdom Metazoa; phylum Chordata; class Actinopteri; order Perciformes; family Sebastidae; genus Sebastiscus; species Sebastiscus tertius. Next base: position 9,095 of record CAKAOH010000825.1, on the reverse strand, counting down.
AATACATAATGGTAAAAAGAATAAACCCTGTTGTTAAAATTAAAGCTATTTCAGATCAAAGTATCCTGCACAGCCTCGAGGGAGGTCACTGTTTGGACGGAGCAGATACAGTAATCTGGGACTCCTCAGATCTGGAGACGAAAGATAAGAACTCTGTTTAATAGCCTTGGTATTTCTAAATAGCTTGTTCTGCTGGGCTAAGTGATTAGTCTACACAGCAGCATTGACCAGGAGAGAGATCCATATGCCCTTTAATTAATATATATTTTTTGCGCCGGGAGGTTTTTGTTTCATCGAGACACAAATCTGTGCTGCGGTAGGTTCACAGGCAGGGTATTCTATTCATAGCAGTATGTACAAATGAGTCACTGGGAAGCCTCTCTTCATCTGCACCAATATAAATACTGTTTGTGCTGGGAGATGTTTTGTTTCTCATCAAAAGAACAGAAGTGGAAAGTTTGCTTACAGAGCCTGGTGATAGCATCTCACTTGCACAGCTATGGGAAAACTCTGAATTTACAAAACCAAAGCACGCTCAATACAAATAGAAACCAAAGCACAGTCAAATCTGGGTATTCAGTGAATCTAGGTTCTGAACTGAAGATCTAAATGTATAACTAAATCTGATCTAAAAGGCCACGCTTTCAAACAGTAGCCATGTACTTTCAGTTTTCATGTCTCTCTTTTCAGTTTCTTTTCAAATTAAAAGACCGCTACATTAGGTATTGGAAATACTACCAAAGTTGCCCTTGACCGAAGCACTTTGCTCAGAAATAGAGTTGGTCCCTCGGTGCTGCACTGTGGCTGCACATTGCTCTTTAATAGTTAGGATGGGTTAAATGCAAGAGGACACATTTCCCCACAGGGATGAATAAACTCGGTCATTAACCCCAAGTGTTAAACAATAAACAATATAGCTACTTAAAATTACAACACAAGTTATTTCGGTTATCATCTAAATCAGTGCACCACTGCAGTGGGCCTATTGCCTTGTTTATGGTGAAGCAAGCCATCTGGATCACAACATTTAGTGTATAATGTCACTTATAACAACCCAGAAACACTTGATACTGATTCAAAATACCTCAACATACAGGCTACTTAGCATTTAACATGTAATGTCTATGGTCTTCTGATGGTATGGCGCCGATATCCTCTGATAGGATGCCTGTCTCCATTGCAGCTGATGTGGCAAAATGACCACAAAATGACAGATTGGACATCTCTGTTTTTCTAGTGCAGTCAGACTGAGTTTGAAGTAAGTTTTCGTTTTGATTTATTTGCACAAATTTGAATGCTTTCTGCAATCTGCTTGTCTTCTGTTCAGACAATCACTGCTCTGATTGGGCCAACCCTAATACCAGAAAAGAAATGTCAATGCTGGGATCATTCTGCAAAGATCATGTTCAATGCAAAAGTTTTGTAATGTTATAATCTTTCACTTTCTTCCACATGTGTGCATGGCAGCTACGGTAGAGTTAAGGATAGGGAAAGATTGTGGTTATTGCAAATAGGCTACAGTATAGTTAAGGTGTGGTTAGGGGTATGCAACTAAAAGTAACCCCAACAAACTTCGACAAGCGACACAAAGGTGGGATTTATGCTTTATCTGAAGTGTTTTCACACTATATTTTGGGGTTTTACAAGAGGCTTAAAGGACTGAAGGACTTATAGGACTAAAGGACTGGCTTAAAGGATGAAGACGAACTGGTTTTGGCAAATGTATGTCTTGTGTGTTTTCTGTGGAACCGTCCAGGGCTGTTTCCTATGCAGTTGGTGAGACGGTCCTGAAGGAGGCTAGAATCATCTAATATGGACAGAATATTTTTACTGTCTTAAGTTATCTTTACAGTAAATACAGCACACCTACAATGGAGGTCAACATACATACAGTATAGATCCCTTTCCTGTTTGTAAACTTGATGATGTATTTTTGTAGAGGAAGAATAATTCTCTGAACATGCTGGCTAACGCTGGCTAGTAGGTTTTGTTGGGTTGTTTTTTCAACTATGATTGAAAAATAAATATGACTATCTCTGAACATGTCCAGTCGTTCACTCTCCAGGACCGCGAGTGTTACTTGAGAAAGTTAACTTAAACCAACGGGACCAGATTGGTGGACTCCTACATGCTGACTCAATGGGCAGACGTTTACACGACTGATAGAGAAACCAAGCGTGCAGAGTAAAGAGAAACTGAGGCCGCATAAATCTTTGGATGCCTATAACTGTCTTGCAGAAAAGGTTGCTATTCCAGCATTGGCAACAGCTGCCTAGACGACAAAGCAACCCAAAAAAAGGAAGACGGACAAATCACAAAGAGTCTGACAATATTGCCGAAACGTTTTAGAGATGGAGAGAAAATGTTGTGAGTAGTTTAGCTTCTGTAGAAGGCTAAACTTTAAGCAACATTTTCTGTCCATCTCTCCAATAGCTTAGCCTATTAGCAACATTTTCACACCGTCTCTCCAATAGCTTAGCCTTCTGTGTGAGCAGTGAGCTCACCGCTACGGTGCAGCATCCATGATGACTACGGTTAGCAGAAGCTTAACTATCAACAACATTTTCTCTCCATCTCTAAAACGCTTCGCCGATATTGTACATGTAGCTCGCTAGAGACTCGATCACAGCAAGATGACATTTTTGATGTGTAGCTTGAGTCTACTATTCTGAAGTGATTCATGTTTGCTTCCAGTCTTTCCTTTGTTTTGCCTCCAGCTAACATTGTGATGTAATCATGACGTCGGCACTAAAAGGGTCTAGAATAAAGTCACTAAATTGGAGCCACCAGCTGAATAATCATCGGTGCATACTGTATATTTGAAAGCGGGATAAATGCAAAGTAGGCTACTGGAACTGCAGTTGACATTATGGGTAAAGTCTGTTCCAGGCTCAGTAACTGAGCTGTAGTGGTTTATTTTCAAAATTACTCATCCCTCCTGAAAGATCCCTCATCTGTAGAGAGATTTTCAGCGTGCATGCTGCTGCACCCACACACAGACACCAACAGAGCACAGAGACAGACAGAGAGAGAGACTGGCTTATGCTAGAATTTGTGTCCCCACAGACTGTTGGTCCGGAGGCAAGCGCATTTACTGTATGTAACCTTCTTCTCCCCCAATTTGAATTTGTGAACACAAACAAATCAATTCTCCCAAAGGTGGAAACAACAGAGCCAAGGGCAGAGTCGCTTGATGAGGCCAAGTAGATGAACTGGATGAAATCTCCAGGTGAAGGCTGGCCCACACTAAAGGACTTATCAAATATTAAAAGACTTTGAAAATGTGAGAGATGCCACACATAACGACATGTTATGTTATATTTAACAGGTTTGTTCCTGTAGTGTGTGGAGAGCAATGATTTGGCCAAAATAGCAACACACCACACACTAACAGATTCCATTCATGAACAAGAGTCCTGACTAAAAAAAAAACAAATCTCGCAAAATAGCTCGCGATCAAAAGTGACTTTAATGTAAACAAACAAAGCGGATGACGGGCAGGAAGTATTATGGTATGAAACAAGAACCTAAGGAATCCATTCTTCCAATCCAAACTTATCCATGAGTCTCCCCTATACAGACGTGCCCGCTTTATGATAATCACATGCAGTTTGGAGAAATTAATTTACATCAGCACACTGACACACTGAGAGCTGTTGTTGCCTGTTAGGCTTGGGTTTGCCATGTTATGATATGATTTGAGCATATTTTTATGCTAAATGCAGTACCTGTGAGGGTTTCTGGATAATATTTGTCATTATTTTGTGTTGTTAATTGATTTCCAATAATAAATATATACATACATTTTCATAAAGCAGCAGATTTGCCCACATTCATGTTAATAAGAGAATTAATTACTTGACAAAATTCCCTTTTAAGGTACATTTTGGACTGACAAAAAATGGGATTAATTTGCGATTAAACACGATTAATCATGGACACTCGTGATTAATTGCGATTAAATATTTGAATCGATTGACAGCCCTACTTTAATATTTACGATTTGAAATTGGTGGACTTCTGAGCCGATCGGGGGATGTAAAAAACACTCTTAAAACACCTCACGCCACAGGAATATCTGGAAAGATAATCCTTAGAACCATCAGAAAATCTGGCTTTTGCTGACCGTTGTCCGGAGGGTGGAATCGGGCCCAAAGTCGGCTCGATTCTTGCATAGCGTGTGCCCTGCATTGTCTCCACTGGATGAGTTTTATTGCTTGAATGTTTTGAGAAACCGTGGTAATCTGGCTGCGGGACGAATTGCTCAAAAACATTGAGCTCTCTCATATTTTAAGGATAGCCGACCACTGGCTTTGTGTTTGAAAGTGGATTTTTCCTTTAAGAGACAATTTTTTGGTTTAATCCACATTTAGTGACTCAAGAGATATCTGATTTGAAGTTGCATTAGCTACCTTCTGCCCGTCTTGTTTTTTTCTTTGGCTCTTCACACAAAAACTCCATCTCATATCCCCCATGAAAGAAATCCATGGCAGTCTGAAGGCAAACTCTGTACTCAGTATACTGTACACTCAGCGGTGCTGCTTTTGTGTTAAGGAGGAAAAAAGAGAAGTTGCTGCTTCCATGTGCTTTTCAGGCTGTAGCTTTGATAAATGGTAGTGGTCACAAAAACAGCACTCTCACTTGTTCAAGAGAATCAAATTGAAACAAGAGAACAACAGTAGTTTTAGAGCTGTGACATTCTCCTTCACAAGACTTCACAAAAGTAGTTTTTCCTCATTACGCTTGAATGAGAACATCAGCACAGGATGGCCTTTTAGTTAAATTCTCTTGACCTCCACTGTAACCTCTGAGTGATATATATATAAAAAAAAATAAAGACACAACAAAGAAACAAAAGACAGGAAGGAGAAAAAAATCAATATTTTCATTTGCAGAGATGTACTGGAAGTAATTACGATGTCTGTATGTTGGAAATATTGGTGCTATTGTGCTGGATGCCTCCAGCTATAAACAGAGGAATCAAGCGTCTGACAAGAGAAAAACTAGAAACCACTATCATAGTGTGCTGCCTCTGTAATCTCACAGCTCATTATGATTTAAATAGAAACACCGACCACCTCAGCTGCTATTTTAGTGATGTTAGCCCACATGTCAGCCAAGCGTGGGATTATCCTTGTTTTCCCTGTTTTTGTAGACACAGCTGACCCTCAGAGGCAGATTTCCTAACAGTCTTGGGATGGTGGGAGGGCTGCATAGGAGGAGAGATGAATTCACATTTTGTCAGCCCTCCTCATCCTGTAATCAGCACTGGCGTTTCGCTCCTGAATCTGCCTCCAGTTTTTTTGGCTCTCCCCCCATCTGTGGCTCGCGCTCCGCCGGGTCTGCGCCCACCCCCCCAGAAACGTGGCAGACTGCGGCGTTTCCGAACAGGTTAATGGACTTCTAACCCCTCATCGCTGATTAGCATGATTAATCAGACAGCGGAGGTACTCCACGATTCCCCGCCCCTCCTCTCTCCCCCCAGCTCACTGGCTCTCTATTCCTGCCAGATGGTATCAATGCAAAGCTGAGAGCAGAGGAAAATCAAAGGTAGGCTTCAGAGGCTTGAAAACCAAGAAAGCACAGCAGTTATCTCCTGCTGTTCAGATGACACATTTACAGGCGTCATGCACTCTATGGAGAATAACCCCAGGAGAGAGTGCAAATGAGAAAACACTTCACCGCACTCTCTGGAACACAACTCTTATAGCTACTCTGCTTTACAGCACCAATGTATAGAGATAAAAGCACTGAATGCACCTGGATAGGATGTCCTCAAAATTACTTGAAATGCAGAATTAATGATTGCAAATTCAAACACTTCTTTTCCATAAGAACAAAAGTATTGAAGACCTTTAAAGCAAGGGTTGGTAAATTTCTTCGAAATCATTTTTTTATTATATTTGTTATAACTCTCATCACATCTCGACAGCAATCAATGAATCAAATGCTCTGACAAAAAAGAAAACAATCTGGTACCTGTGGCTGTCGCAGCACTGTAATAAGACCGAATGATATGATTGGACGGGCTGCCTGCCTGATTATCTACCTGCCTGCCTTCGTGCACTCTGCCCGTACACTCATGTGCATCACTGGAGTCTTTATACGCGTCACCGGAGTCTTCCACAAGCTGCTGGCTTGACAGCTGTGAATACTAACAATAGCCACGTTTCTTGTTTATGTTCATTATGATATGCTTACTAGGGATGTGAATCACCAGAAGCCCCACGATATGAGATTATCAAGATAAGATACCTATTTTAAACATTTAGTGATAAGATATATTGCAATATTTATTAGGATTTTTTTTCAACTGCAAATTATGCTGTTTGTCAACATCTGTTTTATCTAATAAGATACAGTTCATCTCAGAGTTTTCATTCACATATCTTGAGGTGAGAGGTCAACTGACCACTTTGAAAACGGCCATTCCAGTTTTTCATCGCCAAACTTTTGTGTAACTTTGGAGCGTTATTTAGCCTTCTTCCTGAGAAACTGACATGACATGGTGTAGCTTTAAGACTAAGCCCGCTACAACCTCTGAAAGACATAATAGTGATCGGGCCCAGATCGGATTTTTAAGCGGTTGATAGTTTATATAATAAAAGATCGATGATACTTGTATGTCCGTGTATCAATATTTCAACTATGCTGTATTGATTTTTTTCCCCCACCCCTAATGTTTACATTCATAATGATCATTTTGGGGGAGTGGCTTTGGAGGCCTGAAGGGACTGTGTTGTTGTGACAGTGTTGCCGACTTTCTCATTAGATATAGTGACTTTTGGAGCTAATGCTGCTAGCTACTTCCATTGGAAAAGAGAACCACTAAAGTTCACTAATTAACACCTTCTGTGTGTTCGAATATCTTTACTGCCTTACTATTTCATATGGCAGAAAATGACTTAGTATGTTCCAATACAAATTGGCAAATGCAGTATGCCAAAAATACCAGGATGTCCTACCACATCTGGTCGCATTTTGCAGTATGCAAGCCGGCATGCTTTTCTGGCTGTTATGACCCACAATCCTCTGCACAGGGGATTTATGAGCAAGAGGGTTAACGTTCAAGGTGCAATGTTATGACGAAGTAGCATGTCCCAATTGTATGTATACTGCATGCAGACAGAGCCAGGCCGGTCTTTATGCTAAGCTAAGCTAACCGGCTGCTACACATTTACTGTACAGATGTTAGAGGGGTATTGATATTCTGATCTAAAGCTTGGCAGGAAAGTGAATAATAGTATTTCCCAAAATGTCAAACTCCTAAGATTGAACCCACACAACAGCATGGCATAATAAAACGAGTTGTTAACCCCGATAATGTTTTGAAAGTATGGCTGTAATGAGTGATCTATAAAGGGGGATGCTTCTGTCGAGTAACGTTGAAGTACATGCATGTGCTGTTTCATGTGAATCCCTTATGTCATTAGGAATGACGGACTCCACCAGTGGCAATTAAAACTACTACGTATACAGAAATGTAATTACTGAATGTAAATATGCAGCAGACGGTTCAAGGGATAAGGGAAGTTAAAAAAAAAAAAGTCTTTGTGGAATACACTGGAGACACAAAGTCGTTCTGCTGAGAGTTCTTGGGCAGAAATCCTGAGCCGACCTGCGCAATTACATCTGAGAATCCGTTATTAGTTCAATCACGGAAATGGCACGCACGCGTACAAAGCCATGAAAACCCCAAAGCCCTCAGTCAGTGTCATTAGCTGGAAATGTCAAGGTGAGTCACGAATCTGAGGGGTGAGAATTGTAAGGCTGGAGTTGGCCTCTGGAGAGAGGAGGGCGTGATATTTCTATCCGCTGTCCCCTCTTGCACGTCCACTCGGGTTGTGGCGATGGATATAATGATTCAGCAGAGACGTGGCAGACTGCCATGGTGTTTTCTCTGAGAGGGGAAGTGTTGATGAAAGACTGTGCCAGGTTTTTTAAAAATGTTCATTTCTAACACAGCGGTGATGTGTTTTATGAAGAAAGCAGATTAAACGTTTCCATAGGTGGCGGCCATTTGGAACAACTGTAGATAAACTCCTCGGGAACTTTGAAATAACACTTTGACTCGAGGCCCTTTCTGTGTTAAATGATGATTTAATCTAGCATTCAATTCTCTTGATTCTCATTGCGGCTGCGTTCGGGGAGCACGAGCTTACGGAGCTCAGGGAAATGAGAAAATGACTTTCAGCTGCAGCTCCGTCAGACCTCCACCAGAGTCCCGTGGGAATTCTCATTTCAGATTCAAAGACAAAATAATTAGAGGCCGTTTTGTTGAGGGTAGCCTTCATTTAAACGGGCTCAAAGTACAGTGCAGGGACACAGTAGCTCCACCGAGATGTAGCGTTCATGTTTTCTTTTGTTTTGTTTAGTTTATTTAGACTTCCCACAGAAAGTCAACCGAGAAGTTTTGGGAACCCACGCAGCTCCTGCGGCCACAGAGTAATTTTCTTTATCTTCCCTTAAGCCTCTCTTCACAATTTTTAAGTACACCTTGAAGGAAGCTTTCAGTAAAGTGCTAAATGTTGGATAACGTTTGAGTGAGATGCATATAGTTTTTTTAAGAATTTGAATCACTAGCCGTCAGCTAGTAGATGATGATCTTAGTAACTAGGACAAATGTGTTTTCTCAATATCTGATGGGCTTGGAGAAATAGTAGATTAAACCGGGAATTAACATGAAAAAGAACCCTTTCATTCAGTATCACATCTCAAAGGTGCATTCATGATGTTCACATCTGCCACCTGGTGATTATTCCTATTTTTCATCCCTTGAACAATGTCACAGATCAGACTTAATGGAAAAAAAACGATTTGAAATGAATCTCGGATGAATAGAACCACTGACCTAATCTTATTTTCCATGCACGTATTAACTTTAGTATCCACGGGATCACTGTATTTGCTGTGTGGTTAAGTCCTCTAAACCAGTGACTCACAACCTTTTCTTGTTTGACCCCTCAGCCCGATCAGCTGAGCTCCAGTGCATATAAATAGATTATAAACTGGATGTCATTTTACACTACTAATATTAGAGGGTATAATATTTCATTCTTTTGTCATACAATTGTGAGTGTTGTGTAGGATTGGGC
>CAKAOH010000824.1:7043-21108 GCA_916701665.1 Sebastiscus tertius | reverse complement strand
ATTAAGATTTTAATTATTTATTTATTTGTTATGGTTTTCATCACTTGTTCTTACTAAATGTCCTTACCACTATTTTATACATTTTGCTTTTTTAATTTTTATAATATTTATGAGACATTTAAATTAATTTTCATCAAGCTTTGTGCATCATTGTAAATATTGATATAAAAACATTTTTTTTTTAAAAATAGGGGATTTTCTCTACACCCTGAAAAACGTAGACAGTAACCATAGATGTCTTCATTCACAAAAAAATATAAAATATGTTATCTTTTATGGCAGATATTGTAATCCTAATGTCTAAAGGACAAGTTGCTGAAATTACATTTTTGTTAATTTTGCAGATAAATGGCAGCTAGCAAGTTCTGCTACGTTAATCATCTAATATACAGGAATTCAACAGTTATATTAAGTTATTTTTTAAATGTTACTGAGCTGTATGGTAAGCAGAAGAAGAAGAAAAGGTGATCTTCACCTTGTTTTTCTTGATCTTGAGAGTCACCTTTGTGGGCGGCCCAACCTGTTATCCATGTGCTCACCTGCTAACTTCTGTTTCCATGGAAACCAGATTTGTTTGGCTTTGAATAAAACTTTTACTACGGTATTTGTTTAGTGTCGCGGTAAACACTCAAGAGTGTGGGACAGGTGCATTTAGATGAAAAAATCCTATAAATGATTTGTAAACAAATGAATAATTAGTATGATATAATAAAGTAATATGTATTTGAAACAATTCCATTTGAATTAATGTCATATTATAATTGAAATAGCTCATTTTACATATCTCAACATTGAGACCACAGCTGAGGGACATGAAGAAAAGTGGTGTTTGGATAAAAATGATAATGATTTAATACATTTTATTAAATCACATTATTTACTAATTATTTTGATGTCAAGATTGGTAATAACACGGTGTATATATTTAACATAAATCCCAAATTTCATTGCTGGGACTTGCTGGGAAAATGCCCGTAGTTCATATAGACTGTGAACCAGTCTGCGCTCTCTCTCTCTCTCTGGTTTCCTTTTTTTATCGCTCATTTCCTTCTTCCTGTTTGCTGTTGGGCCCCACTTCCTGTTCTCAGGGACGCTCAGCGTGTTGTCCTGCAGTCAGAGGACATCTTGTTCTTTAGGTGAAAGGGTTCGGAGAGGTCAGAGGTCAGGAGCTACAGGGAACTGTCAGGTTGTTGATTTAAAAGTTTAGTTGAATGCTGTTTATGTTCGTAAAAACTTACGAATAAATGCAGTTCATTTATTATTTCATGATTTCAGTGAAGAGACAACAGCTGATCTCGCTGCAGGATCTCACATGGACGTCGTGTTTACTGTCAGAGAGCTGAGCGTCTTCTTCACCTGAGAGACGCTCACAATAGATAACCTCCAGATAACACTGTGTTTAGTCTGCAGACCTGTGTGTGTGTGTGTGTGTGTGTGTGTGTGTGTGTGTGTGTGTGTGTGTGTGTGTGTGTTTGTGTTTGTGTCTCAGTCGTGTCAGTACTCGTCGTTCTTTCTAATTTTTTCCTCTAAAACAGTGAATCTCAGTCTGATCTCTCTCTGTTAGAAGATACAGACTCAAACCAGCAGTGAATGTATCTACTAACCACTATGACCAGTATGACCAGTATCCTGATATCTCCTCTTATCACATCAGTGAGCCTCACTGTTGATCCTTCATCACCATCAAACGTCCTGCAGTGTACCTATTATTTTGTTATTTTCACTCTTTTAAAGTCTCCAGAATGCAAACAAAGTCTCTGAAACTCAGATTTTTTGGTTTTGAAATTCTCCTTTCTTTAAGGTCTCAAGGTTGGCGAGTATGTCCATCCATCCATCCATCTGTATATAAATATGTGTTTTAAATCGGGCTCAGGTTGGGCTTGGACAGCTCAGGCTGTCCAGGTTCCTGTCGGGTCGGTCCTGATTCTTTGGGCCTGATCGTAGCTTTAACTCCGCTCACATCGAATGGAAGTGAACCAGAGGCGATTATTCGCCAGTGTTCATTTTGACGGTGTCCTCATCACTGTTGTTTTGGTGTTCCTGACTTCTGATTGGTCCTCACTCTATCCTCCTCCTCTTCTTCTTCTTCTTCTTCTTCTGTTGTTGTTCTTATCAGGTCAGAGGTTCTGAAGACGGTTTAACTCTACGGGCCGGCCTGGGACCTGCAGCTAACAGCTAACAGCTAACCCGTGAAGCCGTCCTGTGGCTGGTGTTCAGGCTGTTGGATGGCCACAGGAGTGAACTACTGGAGCTCTTATGAACCCACTTACAAGGTGACTTTGATTGACTGACTGTCTGAGTTCATGTGATGTTTCCTCCAAACTGCTGACAGACACCTGTAGACAGGTGACAGGTGACCTGGGACAGGTGTGAAGATCTATAAAGCAGAGTTCCTGAATAAAACACCACAGAGACGTACTGCATTCACCAGCAGGAGAAAACAATGTGTCACCGACGCGGTGCAGAGGGGTCCTGCAGCGCCCTGTCGGCGTTTATTTCACGACAATGACCGGCTAGCTGTACATTATCTTTTACATGTTGTTGTTGTTGTTGTGTGTTTGTCTGTGATCGGGGGGACAATAAAGGTTGAATTGAATGTGTTCCGCAGGTGAGTGAGTGTGTGTGGGGCGGCGAGGAGGAGTCGAGCAGTGAGGAGGGAGGAGGCGGGGTCACATGGGAAACACAAGCCATGGAGGTCAAAGGTCAACTCATCTCACCTGGTGAGAACAAACAACAACAACAATAATAATGTGATGATGTGTCTTAATGAGGACACAGTGTGTTACAATGTGTGTGTGTTACCTGTGTGTGTCCGCAGACCCTTTCACCTGTCCAGACAGGAAGCAGAGGGAGCGAATGGCAGAGCTGCAGGAGAGGAGGCGTGGCCTGCAGGCGCTGCTGAGCACACGATTGGCTGAGCTGAGACGCATCTGTCTGCAGGAGGCGGTGAGTGATGTCATAATTGGACCCCTCACTCCTACAGGGATGGTCCTATTTCATTTGCACCCGTCACCGTGACTCGCACGCCAATCAGCTTGTTGTGATAACCTCGGTACGTGTTACCGGCTAAATATTTCCAGGCAGAAATCACACTTGTGACATATTTGGTTCCACATTACGTGCATCAGTCTACATACCGTGTGATCTGCTACGTGCACCGGACCATGACCGCTGGACTGTGACCACCAGACCGTGATCGCTAGACCATGACCACCAGCGCGTGACCACTGTACCGTGATCACTGTACCGTGATCACCGGACTGTGACCAGTGGAACGTATAACCGCCGGACCGTGACCACCTGACAGAGACCACTAGACCGTGACCACCTGACCGAAATCGCCAGACCATGACCACCGAACCATGACCACCAGACCTCGGAGAGCTAAGCGTTCTCGTGGACCCGTCCTGGGTCACAGTCTCGTTCCCGTTGAGTTTTTATGAACTTACTGAACGTTGCTTTAATATGATGCGCTATAACATGTGTTTTCCTGTGTTGTCATTGGTCAGGAGCTGACGGGTGCAGTGCCCAGTGACTTCCCCTTGGAGGCGGGGGAGAAACCCCCCTGCGTCCGACGGAGAGGTGGGACGTCTCGCCAAGGAAACAGGAAGTGTCGAGCAGAGGTGAGACATGTGACCTGCTGTTGTTGCCTGCTGGGTTTGAGTTTGCCATGTTATGATTTGACAAATTTTTTATACTAAATGCAGTACCTGTGAGGGTTTCTGGACAATATTTGTTATTGTTTTGTGTTGTTAATTGATTTCCAATAATAAATATAAACATACATTTGCACTCCCCAAATCTCCCTTTAAGGTACATTTTGAACAGATAAAAAAATGTGCGTAATCACGATTAACTATGGATAATCATTAAGGTCTGTCATGTTCATGTTAGTTACTATAAATAACTAAACCTGAGTGTGTGTTCCTGCGTGTCTTCAGGAGGAAGACTCCCAGCGTTCAAAGCCGAAGAAAACTTTATTTAGCGGCGCTCTGAGGAAACACAGCGACTCTGAACACAATACACAGACGCACACACACCACGGCAAGAGGACTGTACACAGAGGCTGCCACACAGGTAACGCGCACACGCACGCACACACATTCAGCTGGCAGTAGATGAGAGGCCATTGTTTCAGGACGACGAGGAAACCTGATTCTTGTTCCTGCCTTTATCCTGAATCTGACTGTGTGTGTGTGTGTGTGTGTGCGTGCGTGCGTGCGTGCGTGTGTGTGTGTGTGTTTCCAGACGACACAGTGAGGTCAGAGAGCAGCTCGACATCATCAACAGGACTGGATAACGGTAACACACTCCCTTAAAGCTCCCTCTGCTGGCCACAGTGGAAACACCTTTATACAACACATAAACTACACTTTACTCTGCTCTTATTTTGGTAGTTTCACTTCAAATCATAATTCTACATCTGTCTGTGTGTCTGTCTGTCAGATGACGGTGTGTCTCAGAGTCGTCCCCCGCTGGTCTCTGCTGGTTCTCCAGTGGAGGTTTTCTACCAGAATAAAACCAGGAGGAACTCACTGCACAACAGGTACACACACCGCTTCCTGTCACCTCAAGTGGTCTGTCAAAATAAAAGCTACGGACGAGTTCTTCCTCTGCAAAGGAAATATATGTAGAGCAGCTTAGCTCCTGGTCATGTGACCAACCTGTTAACTACCACTTAACTACCAGTTAGCTACCACTTAGCTTTCTGTTAACTACCACTTAGTTACCACTTAGCTACCTGTTAGTAGTTAGCTCAGCTGTCCTCATCGTTTTCTCTCCTCTTTCAGGACGGACCATCCAGAGACTCTGAAGACCCACAAGCCCCTCCCCCCTCCTCCTCCCTCCCATCCTCCCCCACTCCCCCTCCATCCTCCACCTCCCCCCCCTCGTTCTCAGGACTCCTCCTCCTCGTCCGGCCCGTCTGACCCCGGACCAGCGGGGGAGAGCGGGGCCAGGGTTAACGCAGCCCGTCACAGTAACAGCTCCGACGGCCTCCTGGACCGCATCGCCCCATCGGAGGAGGACGGGGGGCAGCAGGGGGGATTGTGGCTAAATGGTCTGCCGGGGTCCAGAGGAACGAACACCGCCGGAGCATTCAGGAACTCCGAGACTCTGGCGGACGGACGGATGAGGGCGATGGCGAATAACGGCGTCACAGAGGCGGGAGGGGCGGGGCGAGGGAGAGGAGGGGGGTACAGCGAGGTCCTGCTGGACTACGTGTGGGGGAAACAGCAGCAGCTGCAGCGACAGCAGTCCCAGCCCAACAACAGGCAGCCAATCACAGCGCTGCTCTACAACGGCTACTCCTCCCAGCAGCCCCTGGGAGCCCCGCCCACCTACCGCAGTCACCTGGGCGACCGGGGCCGAGTCAAAGTGACCCGCACCAAATCCTGCGGCCCCTTTCTCCCGGTGCAACAGGGCCAGACTGATACCCATAATCCTCCTCTGCCTGCCATCCAGCCAGACCCCCACCCCAACCTGCTGCCCCCCCGACCGCCACAGCTGCCCCCCGCCCAGGACGCACAGCTGGAGGAGGCCACCAGGAGCCTCCACAAGGCCCTCGCCCTGGAGGGTAAGCACTTCCTGTTACATCATCAAGCTGCATTTTTTTAAACTCATGTCTGATGAGGCCCCCCCCACCCCGGTACTCGGGGGCCCGTGTATTATGGCGCCACAGGGCCACGTCCCCTGATGCCCCGCCACTGAACAGATTTAATCTGAAGTTCAGCGTGTTTTTAAATGTGAATCTGTGAAGATAAAATCTCATGAATCTTTAATGATGTGGAGATAAAACTGGGTCACTGCAGCAGAAACAGTCCGTCTGCATGGAGGCTTCTGCTGTTAAAGGATAATGACGCCACCCGGTGGGAGTCGAGCAGAATACAACTTTATGATCATAAAGACAAGACAAGGACAACAACTAAACAGTAAAATACACAGATGTAGTTATCGATGGGAGGTGGAGGTAAAATACAGTTTTAAAAATGAAAACTACGCGAGACAAATGATGGAGCACCAGGACAAAGTAGAGGTGGAAGTTACACATTAACCCTTTGAGACCCACAATAGACCCATTTTTGTCTTTTTTAGGAGGGGTTCAGGGGGTATTTAGGGGGAGATAGTGGGTCAACAGTAGATGTCACATAGAAGTCATGTACATCACCTGAAAGCTGAGAACCTGGAGATTAATTTGAGATGCAGCTCAGCACTGTGCAACAAGTTGTTGTAGTCATTAATCAGAAATAAACATTAATTAATGAATTATTTAATTATTTAAAATTAATTAATTAACGTAAAGGGTTTAGAACATGATTATATAAGTTAGTGATGGTCATTCCCTATGATCTATTATGTTACATAAGTTGTTGCAGCAATTGTTAGGTTGATATCATTTGTTACACAGATTTGGTGCTAAATTTAACCATTTTTTTACAACTCAAGAATTGATCAAAATGATCAATAATCCTTCTAAAATACCACATTAAGACACCAAGACCTTGAGGAACACCATAGAAAAAGTCATGCTGTGATTTAGGATCAAAAACTTTTTTGACATTTTGAGATTTCTGCAAGAAATGCATTTTTTCGGAGATTGGACTGCGAGCACTTCTGTTGTGTAAACGGCTCAGAAACCCCCTTAATGTCAATCTATCTAGGAAAGCCATCCATCCTCTGAATGCTCTAGGTCTCTAGTTTGTGGCTGTAAAGTTTCATGAGGCTATTTAGACTCTTTCTCGACAAGGTGGTATGACATGTTTTGGTAAATAGATTCCTTGGGTTTCCTAGTTTCATGTGATATCAGTAGCTTCACTCTAGCTCTAAAACTGAACCTGCTAGAGCCTCTGAAAGACGGAAAGTCAGTAAAGTAACGTAAAGTAAAGTCAGTCGGGATCACGGACGGGTCTCAGAGGGTTAACATCATCTGTAATCATTCGACAGGTCTGAGGGACTGGTACCTGAGGAACACGATAGGCTCCACCACCCAAAACCAGGCCAACGGAAAGGTTAACGCAGGGGTCAACACTAAGGCGAACGGAGGGGTCAAAGGTCAGTCCGGAGGGGGGCGAGCTCTGCAAGGCAGACGGAGGACTCACGGCGGCATCCAGCAGTCGACCTATCAGACAGAGACGAGTCACCATCACAATCCGCCGCATCACAAAAAGACGCTGCCGCATTCAGCCACGTTCCACGGACACCCGCTGCACGGCAGGTAGGAGTCAGGTCACCTGTAGCGGTCCAGATCTACTGGTGTTAGAACACCTGTACCTGACCAGCTCTCTCTCTCTCTTTCTCTCAGGTCTATGGACGGCTCTCTCTACCACGACTCCTTCCCTCCTCAGAAACAGGAAGACCTGCCATCTCCTGGAACGCTGGTCTGACTCACCGACCAATCAGGACGCTAAGGGACAGATACGCGGACCAATCCCGGGCTGGCTTCCTGGGATAAACACCTCTCTGGACTGTGGGTCCTGCCGGTTCTTCAGCAGAACCAGGAGAACCTCCTGCTGCTCACCAGGACCTGCAGCTCGTGGTCTCTTCAGGGTTCACCAGCTATGGCAAGCTGTTTTAACATTTAATAGCTAGACAGGAGATTCATTAGATCAGGGGTCTCTAAGCAACCTGCGGCTCCGGAGCCACATGAGGCTCTTTAGCTCCTCTTCAGTGGCTCCCTGTGGATTTTTAAAAATGGAAATGAATTTTTTGTTGACATTTTCATTTTTATTTATCATTGTTGTAGGTCTATGGTACGACGAAACAAAGGGGTATTAGGGCCACACTGAGGAAAAAAAAAATCTGAGATTTCCAGAAAAAAGTCATAAATTTAAGAGAAATCTCTAATCGTCAAGCTTAGCTATTAAATGTTAAAACAGTTTGCCATAGACCACCAGCCGGTCGACCTCAGAGGCACAAACACCCCGCCCACCATGATGTCACACAGAGGACGATTATGTCACCGTCGTGTTGGAGGCTGCAGTTTGACCTCAGGGTGGCGTCCCAGGCATTTACTGCTCAGCCCACAAAGGATTCTGGGTAAAAAAGCAAACACAGCTGCCATGTGAAACATTTAAAACTGAACTGCAGGTTTTTTAAATTTTCTACGAGGACTTCTTTAATCTGTAATGTGACTCTGCTCAGACAATCAGGACCAAACCAGAGTTTATTATGAACTATGACGATGATGATGATGATGATGATGATGATGATGATGATGATGATGATGAAGAAACTGTTGCACTCTCTCTCTGAGGACAGATAATCACCAGCTGACATCACCAGCTCAGTCCAACAGACCAGCCGTTTTTAAAGTGTTTTAAACTGATCAGATCAGGTGACCTGTTTGATCCCTCAGGTGAGTCCAGACAGAAACCAGCAGGTGAGACTCTTCAGGTATTCTAACAGTTTGGACTCAACGTCTCTGCACTAATTAAACAAGAACACCAGAACAGACGGGTCGCTCCACACACATCTATGACTTCCTCCTTCCCAGTGAAGAACCACTAACACCAGTAACACGTCGTTGTCTAGAAGGTAACCCACAAGTTGTGAAAATGTGCAAAACATGTCGCGAGAGTCACTGCCGACGACCTATCCCAACCTTAACCATTCAAGGTCAATGCCGAACCTTAGCAGGTTAGCTCTCTATTAGCAGGTTAGCTCTATTAGCAGGTTAGTTGTCTATTAGCAGGTTCCTCAGATGGTCCCATTTCCAGAGTTGGGAAGTCGTTCTTCCGACTTCGGTGTGTTCATGAGCATTAAGTCGTAATGTGGAACCCACATGGCCGCCACAAAGACGTGTTGTATTTTGCTGCTCAGAGTGTTTAAACAACTCGTCGATAGCTAGGTGAGCCATGAAATACGATCGGGAACTACTTTTTTACGATTATTCCAACACCACAAGAAGCTTCACCCCCAGCTTCCTCGATTTTTCACACTTTAACGAGAAGCTGTTGGCGTGTGAATGAGTCAGTAGAGTAGGCGGTCCTCCACCTCTAAATGTGGTCTGAGTGATCGGATCACCCAGGACGCATGTTAACGCCAGGTGTGAACAGGTGTGAACAGGGCCTTAGAGTCAGAATCCAGATCCAGTCTGAGAGCAATAAAGGGGACGGGGGAGTCCATGTTGTGTTCCGATTGAACTATTTTAACTTTTCAGGATGAGAATCATTTGCAGCGACAATCAGACGATGATGTCACAGTGTTGATTGATTGATTGGTTTATTGATTGGTTTCTATGTCGACTGCACTGAGCCTGTTTTTTGTAACGAGCTTCAGTGAAACTCTTTTCTACAAATGTCCATGAACTCAACATGAATGAAATGCAACTTTTTAAAAAAACGTGTGATGGTGTCACAAAGACTTTAATGATCCGTCAACATGTTTTATTATTGAATATTGATTAAGAATCAATAACATGTCTCTCTGTGTTGTGTTTTAGTTCCTGACTGATGACTGATGTCTGTTCTGAGTTCAGTTCTTTAACAAAATCATTCAGCTTCACAAAAAACTAGTCTGACCTCCAGTTTCCTCCAAGGTGAAGCTGCGGTCACACGAGGCGGTCACATGATCCAATCACATTAAAACACGTGAAGAGGAAACTTTTCACCCTGAACCAGAGATCAACTGTTAATCTGCACATTTAAAAGATGTAAAGTCCCGAGTTAATTCATGAGACAGATGAATCTACCAGGTGTGATGGAGTTACCTGGTGTGACAAAGCTCCCCTTACCGGCCATAGACGGGTAATTAATTCATCTTTTGAGCCAAACAGTAGCCATTACACTAGCCCCGCCCCCTCCACAGGATTGGACGCTGCTGCTGTCACTCCCAGATTGATTGACTATTAATTGATCAATGCAGGTGACTGATAAATGATTATCATCTGCTGCTGCTGATGACGGTTCGACTAAATGATGTCATCTAACATCCGTGACGTCTGATTGGCTGCACCAGCTGTCATGTGACCGCAGCTTCAGAGGAGGAGAAAGAGTCCCATCATGCACTTCCTCTAACTCACACCAAAGCAGAACAGGAACCCGTAAATGCACTCAGTGACTGTGGTGTGTACTCTGCAGTAACGCAGCGTTTGTTCTGAGTAAATACTCAGATTACAGGAATACTGAGGTCATCGATCCCCAGCGGAGCATCACCAGCCACCAACCAAACTCTGTACAAAATTATGAGTATTTAAAAAAGTCTATTTCTTCGTGTAACTCAGTTATATTTGATGTATGTCACTGTTACAGTGTGAAGTATTTCATGCTGGTGAGGAATACAAACTGACCTCAGTGTCCTCTGTGCTACTACTACTATTATTAGTACTAGTAGTACTAATACTCTGTTGTACCAGTATTAGTTCTGAGGACCCGGTGATGTTGTTCTGTGTCCCCCCTTCAGGTCCAAGACCAGCTGTTGTCCAGCTGTGTGGACACTCTTGTCAGTGTGACATCACAGCTGTCTCTGCCATGATGCATTCAGGTGCACTGTGTACACAGTCTAAACTTTCTGTAAAAAATAATTTTCTATCTTTTTTGGACTCTTTTGTCAGTTGTACTTTTTTCACTCTTTCTGCTGTTTGATGTAAAAAAAGGCTTTGTGTAAATAAAATGAGTGACACACTGTAAACAGGATGTTTTTAAATAAAGTTTTCTCTGCACTGTTCTCAGACATCTGCCTGCGATTTAATCAGTATTATATCTGTTTTAATATTGACTATTTGAACCAGTCATACAGAGGCGTGAGTTCTGGATCGATATCTCTGCAATCATAAATTCATACAGGTGTGTTACTTTTTACTCTTCTGTGGAAGGAGCCTGAACGCCACATGAGAATAAATTAACTTCTTTAACCCTTAAAGGGACTGTAAGAATCAGAAATTGGTTGTAACAGCAACACCTGTGGCCGTTAAGTCAACGAAAGTTAGCGTCCTCTTGCGCTCGCTCGTGTGCACACGCTGCCTCAATGTGAGCGAGCATCCGTCAAAACAGTTAGGTGAACACACGTCAGCTAAAACCACAATATCACTCTATATTTCAGCTGCTTGGCAGTAATGTTAGCTGACCAGACGAAGGTCTCTCCATGAATCAATGCTGATCCTAGTGTTGGCTTCTCCTGCTTCAGCCTCCCGACCGCGGCCGGAGGGAACAGGGAGACACTGGAGTTTTGGTCGGAGACGATAACGTTTCTCGCTGCAGAGCCACGTCACTTCACAAGACAGGGAAAACCTCTGTTGGTCTGGAGGAGCTGTAGCATTTATTTCTGCACAAACGTCCACTGAACATTCACTAGATATTCTCAGAGCTAAACTAACTCTCCTGCAGTGTGTAGTGTGCGCGCATGCACCTGAGAGTGGAGCGAAAGAGCGAGAACGAACGCAGTGTGTGAGTGAAGGCAAGCAGGGAGGCAGAGGAGCAGAGTACAGCAGAGACTCCGCCCCTGGAGACCAAAGCTACGGTCTCCGCCGCGTCCTCCGACCGCGGCCAACACTGTTTAACAAACGGGCTTCACTAGATAGAACTTTGGGGTTTTGGTGCTTCTGTGTAGTTTGTGTTGGAGTCTGAGTCTGAACAGCGAAGCCACACACGAGCGCAGACTTTATTGATCTCACAGTAAAATAAGAGATAAAATAAGATATTCCTCTGTTAGTCCCACAGTGGGGACATTTGCAATCAGATAAATGAAAGAGATCAAAGCAGACTGACACAACATCAGCTGTCTGCTGTGATTTATAGCCTTCAAACTACAAATACAGAAGAAGAAGGTGAAGAAGAAGGTAATAGGAGGTGTGTTAGTGTGTAGGAGAGGAGAGGAGTGAAGGAAGTGAGCTGTCAGTATTGGGACGCGGCCCATCCTCTCAGGTAAACAAAACTTTCTGCCGGCGACACTAAAACACTTAAAACGGGTTAAATAGTGAACTGAAGTGTCTCTGAGTGGAGCGGAACAGTAACCCGGTATTATATCTGTACTGAGTCGGATCCGGGTCATAGTGAGACCAGATGAATCAGATTAAACTGTTAAACTTTGAACTCTCTTCATGTTGACAGAAAGTTACCGAGCTGGTAGCGGCTAGCTTCAGTTAGCATCGCTCTGTTGCTCTGTCGGGTTTAATAACCGGGTTAAAGTGTTAGTCCGGTTCGGTTATCAGCATCGGGACTACCGGAACCGGGACCTGTAGTCCAGCTTTCTGTAAAACATCTGTTTTCATCTGGAACTCGGTTAAAGAACAAGATATTAGCTCTGTTCCGTTAGCCGGCTGCTAACTACTCACTGTTTACAGATAGCTAGAAGCTAACGGTCACCAGGTTAACTAACCAGAGCTAATGGTAACTATAGCTAACCAGAGCTAACCAGAGCTAACCAGAGATAGGCTAACTATCCCGGGATAACCAGAGTCTGGATCCGGACCAGTGCTGCTGATTTTAATGTGTTCAGACTTTAGTGTTCAACAGGTCACCTGCTGCACCAGTCTGTTCATATTCAGTGATTTTAAAGGACGAAGAGGTCACAAACAGTTACTGTAAGTCTGTTAACTACATATATAGATATATATTAGTGTATATATATATTAGTATATATATATATATATATATATATATATATTAGTACATATATTAGAGTACAGTAGTAGAACACGCTGTCCTCACTGTAAATTATCTGTAAATGATAAGATATGAATGATGGAAACCTTGATCAGGTGTTTCTAGACCACAGGTCACAGGTGATCTACTGACAGGATCTATTCACAGTTGGTCTACTGACAGGTGATCTACTGACGGGATCTATTGACAGGTGATCTACTGACAAGGGATCTACTGACAGGTGGTCTACTGACAGGATCTATTGACAGGTGATCTACTGACGGGATCTATTGACAGGTGATCTACTGACAGGTGATCTACTGACAGGATCTATTGACAGGTGATCTACTGACAGGATCTATTCACAGGTGGTCTACTGACAGGATCTATTCACAGGTGGTCTACTGACAGGTGATCTACTGACAGGATCTATTCACAGGTGGTCTACTGACAGGTGATCTATTGACAGGATCTATTGACAGGTGATCTACTGACAGGATCTATTGACAGGTGGTCTACTGACAGGATCTATTCACAGGTGGTCTACTGACAGGTGATCTACTGACAGGATCTATTCACAGGTGGTCTACTGACAGGTGGTCTACTGACAGGATCTATTCACAGGTGGTCTACTGACAGGTGATCTACTGACAGGATCTATTGACAGGTGGTCTACTGACAGGTGATCTACTGAAGGGATCTATTGACAGGTGGTCTACTGAAGGGATCTATTGACAGGGGATCTTCTGACAGGTGGTCTACTGACAGGATCTATTGACAGGTGATCTTCTGACAGGATCTATTGACAGGGGATCTTCTGACAGGTGGTCTACTGACAGGATCTATTGACAGGTGATCTACTGACGGGATCTATTGACAGGTGATCTACTGACAGGTTATTGACAGGTGATCTACTAACAGGTGATCTACTGACGGGATCTATTGACAGGTGATCTACTGACAGGATCTATTGACAGGTTATTGACAGGTGATCTACTGACGGAATCTACTGACAGGTGATCTATTGACAGGCGATCTACTGACAGGATCTATTGACAGGTGATCTACTGACAGGATCTATTGACAGGTGATCTACTGATGGGATCTATTGACAGGTGATCTACTGACAGGTTATTGACAGGTGATCTACTAACAGGTGATCTACTGATGGGATCTATTGACAGGTGATCTACTGACAGGATCTATTGACAGGTTATTGACAGGTGATCTACTGACAAGGGATCTACTGACAGGTGGTCTACTGACAGGATCTATTGACAGGTGATCTACTGACGGGATCTATTGACAGGTGATCTACTGACAGGATCTATTGACAGGTGATCTATTGACAGGTGATCTACTGATAGGTGATCTACTGATAGGTGATCTACTGACAGGTGATCTACTGATAGGTGATCTACTGACAGGTGATCTCCTGACAGGTGATCTTTCTTCATCTGCAGGTGGAGCATCACACACTCGAGGTC
>CAKAOH010000823.1:39864-62012 GCA_916701665.1 Sebastiscus tertius | reverse complement strand
GTAGGGAGGCGACCCTCTCGTCCACCGGGGTGAACTCCAACGTAGCGGCACTCAGCCGGGGATTTGTGAGTATCCCCACACCCGCCCGGCGCCTCACACCTTGGGCAACTCCAGAGAAGAATAAAGTCCAACCCCTATCCAGGAGTACGGTTCCAGAACCGAGGCTGTGCGTGGAGGTAAGCCCTACCAGATCCAACTGATAGCGCTCCACCTCCCGCACGAGCTCCGGCTCTGTCCCCCACAGAGAGGTGACGTTCCACGTCCCCAGAGCCAGCCTCTGCTGCCCGGGTCTGGTCTGTCGAGGTCCCTGGCCTTCACTGCCACCCGTGTGGCAGCGCACCCTACCCCAGCGGTTCTTCCCGCAGGTGGTGAGCCCACAGGATGGAGAGGAGGGGGGTGCCACGTCACTCTTTCGGGGTGTCCCCGACCGGGCTCCGTGGCAAGCCCGGCCACCAGACGCTCGCTGACGGGCCCTCCGTCTGGGCCTGGCTCCAGACGTGGGCCCCGAGCTTCCTCCGGGCCGGGTATCTCTTCCTCTGTCATGTTTTTCCATTGAGGTTTTGTGAACCATTCTTAGTCTGGCCCCTCACCTGAGACCAATTTGCCATGGGAGACCCTACCAGGAGCACGAGGCTCCAGACAACACAGCACTCAGGGTCATGGGGACACACGAACCTCTCCACCACGTTAAGGTGATGGTTCTCGGAAAGGCGTACTGGGAAGTTGATTTAAAAACACCGTGTCCGTCACATGATGCTTTTGGGCCCAAAAATACTTTTTCCCATAGATTTACATTGGGAAAGATAATTTTTAAATCAACGTACTGGGAAGTTGATTTAAAAATTATCTTTCCCAATGTAAATCTATGGGAAAAAGTATTTTTGGGCCCAAAAGCATCATGTGACGGACACGGAAATTGTAGTGCCGCCGTTTGGCTACTACGAAAATTTGCTTCAAAGCCCGGCGCACTTCCTGGGGGCTTGAAATACAGGTATCCTGTCATATACCCAAAAGTTGCAACAAGTCAGGAGATCACCAAAGTCATTAGGGTTCATCCTCTTTGGACCATGAATGTCTGTACCAAAGTTTATAAAAATCCATCCAATCCAACACTAACAGTGCAACTACTGGAACCTAAAGACTTGATCTCTTGCCATGGCTAGAGATGCTCTTCATGTCCTACAAATTATATCTGTATGCAGATATTCTGTGACATTTATGTAACACAGTAAAACACAAGGGGGCTTTTTGATATTACAGAATATCCAGTTGAGAAACATTGGCACTGAACATTTTTGACAACTGTACAATGTGAACTCTGAAGTGTTGGAGAAAAACCCACCGTACTGTTCTCTGTTCTTTCCCAAGAAATTATATTTGAAAAAGTAGGGCGCTTTCATTTGCGAACTAGACGTAAAGGTCATTATACATTCAACACTCTGTCTCTTTGCATCTCTCACTCTGTTGTTATCCGTGTGTTTCATCCTTTCTTTCCATCTCTCTCTCTCTCTTCATCTCTCTCCATTGCTACCTCTCTCCCCTCTCTCATAGAGCAGAACAGAGCACTGCTCGTCGTGAGGGAAAATGGCAGTTAGTAGTTAGTCTACTGCTAGCTGCCAGTGTTGGTGATGGTTGGTTCCAATGTCAATGCACTGGTGCATGCTGAGTCTCTCCAAGATGCTAAAATTGAATTAGAAAGACCAGTTGGACATACAGTAGTTCATCATGTTTAGTTTTATAGATTATATCATGAGTATTTTACTGTATTTACCCAAAACTGTGTTTACCTGGTATAGTTGTATGAATGTGGTGATCCAGGTGGTGTTCCTTCA
Organism: Sebastiscus tertius; assembly: GCA_916701665.1. Taxonomy (NCBI): domain Eukaryota; kingdom Metazoa; phylum Chordata; class Actinopteri; order Perciformes; family Sebastidae; genus Sebastiscus; species Sebastiscus tertius. Next base: position 60,180 of record CAKAOH010000823.1, on the reverse strand, counting down.
GCATTTTTCTACTGCTGCAAAATATTGACAAGTGAACTTGTGGTTGATACCATTGAACAGGTGCATTTTTGCAATGACTGATTCAAATAAACAAAAGAAATTAAATATCACCCAACCTTTCAAGGAACTCAAACAGCAAAACAATCATTGCTGTAGTCTAAATGTTATGTCAGTTAACTCTAACTATGATTTCAGCTTTAAAACATTAAAAGCATTTAATAAGCCAAAGCGGCAATATTTCAAATCCTATTTTGGGATTTTTGTTTTGGGTTTTACTTTGTATGTTTTAAGCCTTTATTCTAGAGTATTAAAGTTATATAAGTTCAACAAACACAAAAACAAACATATTCATAATAACCTTTCAGCATATTGTAATTCAAGTGTTCTGAGAGAAAACTAGACTTCTGCTCCTCCTCATGGCTCTGTTTTCAGGCTTTAGAAAATCTAGCCTGTGACGGGAGACTTTGACCAATCACAGGTCATTTCAGAGAGAGCGTTCCTATTGGCTGTGCTCCGGTCATGTGACCGGTACTTGGCGTTCCTTTAAGAGATTTCCAACATGGCTGCTGGGTCACAAACCTTCTCATTTTACAGCTAAACTGCACTACAAGATGATTCTGAAAACATTTGAGGAGAGAAATAGGCATTAACGTAACAGAATATTGATTCATATTTGATCAGTGTTGCCTAGTTTGACCGTTTTTGGAGTTCGCGAGTGATTGACAGCCAGCTGCTCAGAGACGGCAGCTGGACGGCAGACCTCAGATCAGCTCTGACTGGTTGTTTATTCTCCGATCTGTGAAATCTTGCAGATACCGTTATGAGCACCGGAGGATACAAAGGATACAGTGGAGCATGATTTTTTTCAGGTTACCTGTTTCATGTACTACTGTCAGGATAAAGCGACCGTTATAAAAAATAACTTTTTTTAATCATATTTGTTTCAATCTCGCCTACTTCAGCTTTAATGAAAATACTGAAAAAACTTAAATTACATAGCGACACAGGCATTGCAAGTATATAAGACATCAAAAACTTCATGAAGAGTGTGAAAAGATACTTGAAGATCTGAAGCATTGCTTTTCAAGCTTAAGTGCTGAGTGTATACAACCACTTAGGCAATTATAACTTGACTGAGAGTTTGAGTACATCATTAAGTACTCCCTTAAGATTAAAAAGTAACTTTTCCTGGAACATTGTTGTCCATGTTTAATCCTGAAATCATCTGGTATAAATATACTACTTACATGTTTTATGTAAAGCAACAAACATTTACTTTTTTAATGCAATGTGCTTTATGAATAAAAATGTCAAGCCTGGCATTACTACAATGCATATATTTATCTTTGGCTGTTTGGTAACAGTCATCATTCAGAAACTAGCCTCAGTGATTCTGTGGCTACTAAAACTACTCGGTTAGGTTTAGGCAACAAAACTACTCGGTTTGGCTTAAAATGGCTACGACATTGAAAAAACAAAATAACAAAAACACAACAAAACTACTTAGTTAGGTTGAGTAAAAAATCAAGTCAATCAATAAAAATATTTATGTGTCACATGATTATAATTAATCACGATTAATAGCAAATTAATCGTACATTTTTTATTAATTTTTGCCATCACCATTCATATCTATACAACCATGTGTTTATAATTAAGAGCACAAAGTTCTTCATAGATCTAGCTCTTCATTTTGTTCTTAAAGTGCTGATTGATGCATTTAAAGCTGCAGTGGGTAGAAATGGAGCAAATTTGATTAAAAAAATATTTTAGCATTATTTATGTTATTTTTATAAAACTATAATCCTGACAGTAGTGCATGAGACAGGTAATCTGAAAAAAAATGTGTTCCTCTGTGTCCTCCGGTGTCCTCCGTTGCTCCTAATGACACCTGCAATATTTCACTGACCGGAGGAAAAGCTGATCTGGAGTCTGCCGTCCAGCTGCGGTCTATGAGCCAGCTGTCAATCACTCGCGCTGATTAAATATGAATCAATATTATGTTACTGTAATGCCTATTTCTCTATTCAGAATCATCTACTGTTTAGCTGTAAAATGAGAAAGTTTGTGACCCAGCAGCCATGTTGAGATCAGTTGAGAAAATACCAAGCACCGCCCACCAGCTGGAGCACAGCCAATAGCAATCTCTCTGAAATGATCTGTGATTGGTCAAAGTCTCCCGTCACAGGCTAGATTTTCTAAAGCCTGAAAACAGAGCCATGAGGAGGAGCAGAAGTCTAGTTATCTCTCAGAACACTTGAATTACAATATGCTGAAAGGTTATTATGGAATTTTTGCCCAATGATGCCAAAAATATACTGCCTACTGCCACTTTAACTTTAACACGTACTGGGGGAGCCCCACACAGTCTCACAAAATCCCGTGGGAAACAATGTAGTCTTTTTGCTGCAGCAAGGAGTGACTACAGCAACCACACACCAAATGAATCGAAGCCTGAGAGCTAGTTCAACTCAAGTCCGCCTCTACTCTCGCACAGCATACTCTTCTCACTGTTACATATATCTAACAAACCCTTTTGATTATGGCAGTCTATATGTTCTAGGTTCTATGTTCTAGCAGGGAATTTATTATCATCACTCCCCCACTACCTGCTGTGTTGAGCTCTGTACTACCTTGTGCAGGCAGTACAAACGCAGTACATATATAACGTTCACAAAATATTCCACTCCACGTGAGTTGCCTGACTGAACTGATGTATACGTATGATTTCATGGGCACAGAACAAAGTCACATGTTTTTAATTGATGAAGCTATTTGTAATAATCACTTTCACAGTGCGTTTTCCTGCCTTGTCACAGGTGTCTGACTTCCCGGAGGAGCAGCTCTTGGTAGCCGTGTTCCCAGGAGTTCCAACAGCTGCCGAGCTCTTTCTGTTACCTCACAAAAACCAATCAGAGGGCAAGAAAAAGAGTGAGGAGGAGCTAGAGCAGGTATGGGACTATGACTATGATTGAATTTTACATCATAAATTGTTGAAAAAATAGATCATATGCATATATTGTATAGATCAGGGGTTGGCAACCTTTACTATCAAGAGAACCATTTTAGGTAAAAATCCCCCCAAAAAAATCTGTCTGGAGCCGCAAAGCATTTGAGCATTGTGATGAAGGTAACACAGTTTATAGTCTAAGTATATAGTATATAAGTCTAATGTAGTGACGGCCAAAGTGCAAATGTTCTACGTAGTATTAGGGTCACATTGAGGGAATAAAAATCTAAGATTTCCAGAATATAGTCAGAACTTAACAAGAAAAAAAGTCGTAATATTACGAGAATAATGTCATAACTTTAAGAGAAAAAAAGTCGTAATATAACTAGAATAAAGTCGTAACTTAACGATAAAAAAGTTGTAATATTGTGAGAATAAAGTCATAACTTTACGAGAAAAAAAGTCATAATATTACAAGAATAAAGTCATATCTTTACGAGAAAAAAATAGCACGTAAAATTACTACTTTATAATATTATGACTTCATTCTCATAATATTCCGACTTTTTTCTCATAAACCTTTGACTTTATTCTCGTAATATTACCACTTTTTTCTCGAAATCTCAGTTTTCTTTTTTTTCCTCAATGTGACCCTAATTTTCCGTCGTACCGTCGTACCACAGACCTACTACCATGGTAAATAAAAATGAAAATATAAACAAAAAAACAGTTATTCATTTCCATTTTTAAAAATTCACAGTGAAATTCACTGGAGAGGGGCTAAAGAGCTGCATGTGGTTCCGGAGCCGCAGGTTGCAAACCCCTGGTATCGATGGATAAAAAATGGTGGCTGCAGCTATTCTTTGACTGTAAAACACCATGTTTGTATGTGTTTAACAGGTATCGGATATCATCGTAAGCGCGCTGAACCAAAACTTGGTGGAGTTTGAGCTCAAGCCTGGCGTAAGGGTGATTGTGTACAACACACAGTTAACACTGGGTAAGAAACATTTTTGCTTTCACTGCTTTCAACGCTGCCATTAAGTTATCAACTAGAATCTTAAATTGCACTGGTAATGTGATTATGTCCTATCATTTTCTATTCTTTATTTTTGAAGTGAGAAGAAAATAGAACTGTAATAACCATGTTTTGACAACAAGAGTTCTTCTTTGGTCCACCAATTAAAATTCCTGTCAGTCTGCCTCCTTTCCAGGCAAAAGAACACAGGGGAGTACGGGAGGGGATGTGGGGCGGTGGGGGGGGTGGGGCTGGTTTTAAGTGGAGCTCCTTGAGACGATCTTTTATGCCTGCCATCAAAAAGCTGAACATCTGTTCTATTTCTTGTATCGCCATCCAACCACAAAATGAGTGTTACACTGAGTATAATTATGTTGATTATTTAGTCCTTGAGAAAGAACACTGTACAATTTAAGGGCAGAAACAAAATTCAGAATAGCTTGAAGAGTCGGTTCTTAACTGCTGGAAAATGGAAAGGCTTGTCGACATTTGGGACCATCAAAAAGCGCTGCTGCCAAGAATCTAATTGCTGTTATAAGTATCAAATCAATGCTGGATTCATGGAAGCACATTGATTGTAAATAGTGCTGGCTGGTCTGGAGAACTCTACTTTTTTTATTGGTATTGGTAGTCCTCAACAACTCCTGTGTCCCACTGCTGGACGGATACACTTACATTGTATTCATTGCTTGGCTGGTTTCATTAGGCACACAGTCTCTGGAGGCACACAGCCATGAGTTGTCTGTAGCTCAAAGTACTAGGTATTAACAGCCTGGCATGTGCTGCTCTGCGACGTTCTGTGGTGTGCTGCACTCTAATGACATTGGAGGTGTACCCAGCTGGATCCCTCTTTATATTTCACCTCCTAAGAAAAGGTCTAAGAAGCCTTCAAGCTGCTTGAGAAAGGTCAGCAGCGTACGCACCGACGTCTCTGAGCCGAAGGGGTTCGGGAGTAACTCGGAAACATTGGGAAAATGCGATATGATTTCCCCGCAATGACGGACATTAAAGCACTCTTCAAAATAATGAGAGGGAATTTAAGGGTGGACGCGTTATGAGCAAAACCATGTACTGTGGTATTATTAATCATAGTAAGTGCTTTGTTTGGTTGGCTTCTTGTTTGAGGTAAATGTAAGTGCATTTAACCATTTCAAATCCAAGTGAAATGTAAGAATTACCTGCTGCTGTCACCTTTGTTGCCTGGCGATAGAAATCGCAATTTCACGCTACCACAACTTACGACATTTGAGATATTAAAAAATCAGATCATTGTCTCATAATGCATTATCATTGTCGTGTATATACGCAGTATTCATAATCAGCACTCAAATTAATTTACTGGTGAATAAAAAATGGGTTTTATATCATTTCAGAAGCAGAGCCTTTTAATGTGAATGTGCAGTCAGGAAAATGAGAAAGATTGCAATTTGAATGTCGACAGAAACCGATGACAAGAAATGTTTTGATCGCCACTCTTCTGCTAAATTGCCTAAGCGCTTACAGTATATATACGTGCATATACATATGCATATACAGTATAGTCAAGATTAAAGATACCCTGTGGAGTATTTGACCACCAGTAGAGCAATGGAAGCAATGTTTTTACACCCCTGTTTTGTTTCTATTGTACATTCACGATACACTTTCCTGCCACTTGTTTCACAACGCTCCGCTAATCAACAGTAGGTGTAACACGCAAAGAAGCAGAGCAATGTGCCCGCAACGGTAGCAGAGAAGAAGACATGCAAGCTAGTAAACAAGGATGTAAACAATGAAGGATTTTAAATATTTATATGTTAGTTAAATATTTTGTGTTTTGGGGATGACGTAAATGCATCCAAAAAGTTTGTTGGCAAAAAAAAATCCTCAATTGTGGAAAAAAGTTTTTACGCTCGCTTGAAGTGGTTTTTGCCTTTGTCGAAAAATAATTGGATTAATGGATAAATGGATTATGGAAATGCCAAATAAGTTCTGACGTACAGTAGCAAACATCTAACTGAAATGACTGATAAACTGTTTCTGCTGTCGGGGTTTTCCCGGATATTCAAGTAACCCGCGAAGGCTTGTCTCCGGACGGCATGAAACATGTCCAATACTAGCTGACATGAAAGAACAATTAAAGGTCCCATATTGTAAAAAGTGATATTTTCATTTCTTTTATATTATAAAGCAGGTTTAAGTGATATATTAATACTGTGAAAGTATCAAAACACTCAATCCATGGAGAAATACACACAGCTCGTATTCAGAAACTGTGCGTTTCAAACAAGCCAACAGGATTTCTGTCCATTTGTGATGTCACAAATCTACAATATTTAGACCATTTCAGAGTTTTAAATGTAAACATACTAAATGTGTCCCAGTTTATTTCCTGTTGCAGTGTATGTGAATGACATCGGGCTGACAGGGTGTAAACATGGACCCAAGCTGTTTCCTAGCATAAATTAAGTTAAAATGTACATTTTTGCTGCTTTAGTCATTTATCCCCTTTCAAGCTGCAGTCCTGACAGAAGCTTCCCCTTGCGCACCTTGCAAACTTACTGAAATCTCAAGGGAACAAATGGCATGAAGGTGTCTTGATTGGCCAGGAATGAAAGAGGAGGAACTGAAGATGACACCCATATCAATTTTATGCACTGCCTGGAAGTATTCATTCAGCGACCGTCGAACAAAGGTCATCTGTATGGAACATCATTAGTGTACGTAATGTAGATGGTTAGATGGTCAAGCGACTTGTTTTGTTCCCGGTTCGCAACCTCTGCTTCTTCTTTTTCTGTGTTTACTGGCGGATTACAGCCTTGCATAAAGCATAGCCTATAGCACCAACTTCTGATGAAATTTTGAAAGTTCGCTTAACAATCGAATGGAAACACAGCTACTGACCTATAAATACCACCAACATGATGTAAACATCAGAATGCTAAGCTACCAAAAAACAAACGTAGAACAGCTCTTTGCCTTGTAGCAATAGCAGAATTTTTCCTGACGTCTCTCCCGCTCCCACAGCACCCTTGGTGGACTCCAACCCCAGACACAGCAGCTCAGCTATGCTGATGCTCCTATCAGTGGTGTTCCTGGGCCTAGCAGTGTTCCTCATCTACAAATTCAAGAGGTATACGCACCTTTGTGATTACTTCCACCTGCTGCACATAGCATGATCATGTAGAACGCTAGTATATATATCTATTACCATATTATCCATTATTGATGATACCAGATGAGCACAGTCTGAACCAATCAATCAGTCGTGTTTGGAAATTTGATTTGACAAGTCCCCCGCGAGGTTGTAGACAAATTTCTTATAGTATTCCAATGCATGAGGCACATGCACCAATCAGTGATAAAATGCAGAGAAAACGACCAATAAATGGTTTAATATGCGGTTGCTGTGCCTCGGCTGTTATTTGCTGAATAAATTATTCATACTCAAAATGATTCTCTTCAAGAGTCGGAGGGAAATGGAAAAGCTGTCATTAATTATGGATATGAATTTTTTCCCATTAGTCTAAAGAGCATGCATTTTTCAAGAAATCTCACAGTTGACAAAACAGAGCAATTAATAACCAAAATGAATAGTAATTGGAAATAAATTGGATAGTGACTAAATAAAGATGTATATTAGGTGTTATAAATGCAGATGGGAAAAGATACCAATGTTGCTGTAATGTGCCTAAAGATTAGTTACTGAGGTATGACTTTGAAAAGTTGGAATACCCATAGCACTATAGGAAACAGATAATGCCCATATGTATAAACTGGGAAAAAAAAGTTCGGAAACTTGTGTTTGGTTGATTATTTCTCTGTTGTTACAATGCTAATTGGCATTGTATTTTACATCGTTGGAAAGCCTGTTTATTTACCTTCACAATGATGTCCAACTTATAAGGATCGTGCATTTGTGGGATGAGCAGCACAGCTGATTATGTGGGTAGCGCCCAAGAAAAATTTACCAAAATGCTCTGCCAATGGTAAACAGTGTATTCTCATAAGGCTACCAGGAAGCCTGCAATGACTGCCCTTCACCGTCAGGCCCGTTTGCGCTGGTGTTGACAACACAGACAATGGAACCTGAACATGTGGGGGAATGTCATGTTCAGTGATGAGTCCAGGTTCTTTCTGCCAAAGTTGGATGGCAGGGTCAAAGTATGGAGACGACATGGAGAACGCTATGCTGATTGTTGCACCGATGGAGTAACAGCTTTTGGTGGGGGCAGTGTCATGGTGTGGGGCGGCATCTCCCTCACTGGCAAAACAAGGATTGTCATCATTGAAGGCCATCTCAATGCAGTGAGTTATCGGGATGAGATTCTGCAGCCAGATTCTGCCATATCTCCACAATCTGGCACCTAACTTCATCCTCCAAGATGACAACGCTCGCCCCCACAGAGCCAGGGTTATAACAGACTACCTCCACAATGTGGGAGTAGAGAGAATGGAACGGCCTGCCAAGAGTCCAGACCTCAACCAAATTGGACACTTCTGGGATCAGCTTTGGCGCACTGTACGTGTTAGAGTGACCAACACAACCACGCTGGCTGACCTGTAACGATTCCTGGTTGAGGAATGGAACGCCATCCCACAGCAACGTGTGACCAGGTTGGTGACCAGCATGAGGAGGAGGTGCCAGGCTGTTGTGGCTACGTATGGATCTTCTACCCGCTACTGAGGCTCCTGATGGTGTATTAAATGAATAAAGTGTAAAATAGCCAATATGTCTTGTTTGTTCCTTGTTACTGATAGAGAGTTCAATAATCCAATCCACCAAACAACTCAAAACAAGAGTCAGTACCAACAGGAGAATATGCTGTTTACCATTGGCAGAGCATTTTGGAAAATTTTTCTTGGGCGTTACCCACATAATCAGCTGTGCTGCTCATCCCACAAATGCATGATCCTTACAAGTTGGACATCATTGTGAAGGTAAATAAACAGGCTTTCCAACGATGTAAAATACAATGACCATTAGCATTGTAACAACAGAGAAATAATCCACCAAACAAAGTTTCCAGACTTTTTTTCCCAGTTTTATATACATAATAGGAAACAGAACTACTGTCTTTGAGTTCAGTAGAGATATGTGGGGTTTTAAGAAAAGTTTGTCATCCCAAAGTAACTTCTGTGAGAGTTGTAAAAATAATTACTTATGACAACAACAAAATAAATCCTTTCATTCTAAGAAAGAATGATTCCTTTTTTTAATGAAAATTGTTGCTTGTTTGTCAATCTCTTCTTTTGTAAATCTTTAGAAAAATACCTTGGATCAACATATACGCCGAGGTGAACCAGGAGAAAGAGCAGGAGATGATTGGCTCGGTGGGCCAGGGTGACAGCACGCCTAAAATCACTCTGAGTGAGTTCCCCACATCCAAAGAACTCATGGAGAAGGAACTGGATGCCAGGGTCAAAAGTAAGTGAAGAGCTTTCATATTCAGGTGAAATCATGTGTGAAATCAAATGTTTACTTACTGACATTACTGGTAATTGTAAAGACCGTTCCTCGAAAGGGATTTTGGTCTCCTGATCTGAGACAGGATTTGTTTCTTTGGCTTTGGAGATAGTTTAATTGTAGAGAGTAAAAGTTAGAATACACATTTTACCAAGGTACAGTACTTGCAGTACTGAGAACAATGAATAATTAATAATAAAACCAACTTGTTTAAGCACGCTGCCTTGGGATTCAATAGGACAGCAGGAGCACAACGGCAACGGCCTTAATCACTTGACTATTTGGTCACAATATGGTATTTAAAAATAATATTTCTATCCAGCACGAAAAAGAAAAAGAAAATTGAAAAAAGCAAATTGGCCGAATACTGCTACTCTGACCTGAGAATGCACAGAGTCTGATTAGCAGCTGATGGGTTTACATTGTAGTTAAATGAATGCCTGGTGCTTCTCATACAGACGCTAAATGGTGTCTGTCGGTATCACACGCCAAGGCGTTGACGCTTTGGGAATGAGAGCGGGCTGTTCTGACGTAGGGTTTAAAATTCTGAATACGTGTATAGAACTGAAACAGGTCGTACAGAGTAGTGGACGACGTCAAGCACCGAGGTCATCAGTATTCTGCTTTATTTCCAGCTGAAATATTTATATTCAGCTCAATACCCTTTGTTATATTTTGCATACAACCTATGATCATCCGCAGAGTTGTAGTAGTCTGTTCTGAAAACATGTAGCAGCTTGACCTGATGGTGGTACAAGAGGTTGTGGCTTATACTGAATAGGAATGGAGTGCTATACTAAGAAGATAAAAAAAATACTGTACTGTCTTGTTGATTTTTGACAGCAGCAACAGACAGTGAAAGTGATCTATTGACTGTATATTAACATCATATCAGCATCATTACTACAGTTTTATGTCTCTATATGTAAAAAAAATGTTACTGAGATGAAAAAAAGTAAAGACTTATTTTTAAATCAACACTTCCTGCTTTCATTTAAAAATAAAAGCCCTCAAGCATGTTATTCTATGGACAGAATTCCTTCATTTGTTAACACAAGGCTTTTATTCTGAAATATGTGCTGGACAGTGTTGTAGAACATGCAGTGACTTGGAGAACTCTGTGAATGAATATAGTAAGGGGTTTTAATTGTGGATTATTAATATTATTTACAAATTACCACACGTTTCTTAACCTTTCTCTGTCTAAAATATAAGTGACATTTATAATGAAATGAAATGGCCCTTATGAAAGGCAAACTCTATCTAGAGAGAAAGGACTAACAGCAGCAGACACACAGCTGAAATGCGACGCAGCCACCACATGCTCCTGACGTTCTCAGTGTGGACGAAGTGTAATAGTGAGGGTTCAACTGTTCCACAATCTGGGAGCAGCAATGATATTTTTTTGTTATTCCCTACAACATTAAAGGTACCCTATGGCGTTTTTGACCATTGTTAGCACTTTGAAGCTTTTACATTTAGATTTGCTGCTTTTCTTTATCTTCTGTGATAGCACACTGACTATCTTTGGGTTTGGACTGTTGGTCACACAAAACGAGCAATTTGAAGAGGTTGACTCAGGAAATAAGAGATTATGATGTGCATTTTTCTCTATTTTCTAAGATTTTATAGACCAAATAATTCATTGATTAATCAAGAAAATAATTTGATAATGAAAATAATAATTATTTGCAGCCTGAGAAGGCAGATGAATGATATTAAAGGGGTACTCCTGTGATTTAGTATTGCGCTTCCATATAGTCAGGGGGAGACATATTTTATAAGTAATGGTAATAATCAGTGCAGAAGAGGAAAGATGTTCTTTTTTTTAGTTCCTATTGTCACTGAACAACACATTTCCATATAATGCAACTCAACACGTTCTTTCATTAAACCCTCCCTGGCTAGTAGAGGCCCACATCTTTCAAATTCAAAGCTCAGAGTTTGCTTCGCAGGCTTGCTTACAAATTTGTGGTGTCCAAACCCAAGCCCATATAACCCTGATGACATCATCAACCGCTGATGACATCATATTTGTAAAATCAGTGGAGTTCCCATATTGTAAAAAGTGAGATTTTCATGTCTTTTATATTATAAAGCAGGTCCAAGTGCTTTATAAATACTGTTAAATGATCAAAACGCTCAATAAACACAGAAATACACACAGCCCGTATTCCGAAATTGTGCTTTTGAAACATCCATTTGTGATGTCATGAATATACAATATGTAGACCATTACACGGTTTTAAACGTAAACATTCTAAATGTGTACCAGTTTATTTCCTGTTGCAGTGTATGTAAATAACATCAGCTGACAGGACGTAAACATAAACCCAAGCTATTGCCTAGCAACGCAATTCCGCTACAATTCCATTGCAATACACTAAAACGGAGCGTTTCAGACAGAGGGTAAATACAGGTATATACAGGCAGACAGTATGAGGAAAATAAAGGTTTTTTGTAACATTAAAGCATGTAAACATGTTCTAGTAGATACACAAAATGTATGAACCTGAAAATGAGCATGATATGGTACCTTTAATCTGTACATTGATTCTGTCCATTGATTCATACATCATAAATATTAACAGCTTCTCTCTTGTCTCAAAGAAACAATACATTTCAAAACTGAAATTTATTCATTCTGTATATGTGCCCATTCATTCAACTCAAGTTATCATAATGAAAAAGGCACATTATAATAATGGCTCACTTTCTAATTTCCATGCTGGTTAACAGCTTTAGAGCCTTTGATAAAATATTTCAGTAATTGGCATGTGGTGTCAATGTCAAGGAAGTTATTTGTTACACATGCATTAAAGTGCCTCTGCAGAACTAACTATCTTTGTTCTTTGCTTGTTTTTTCCTTCTTTTGTTTCATCCGTTTCTGCTCAGGGGGAGTTGGAAATGCCTGCGAGAGCACAAGGGAGATTCCAAACTGTACCAGCGTGTAAAGCCGGAGAGCAACCATTTATGTACAGAGCGAAGTATTACAGTGTTCGGGGGTTCTCTTTTTCTGTTTTGTAATTCTCAACACAGCTGATGTTAATAGTTTTTCTAAGGGACCTCATTTATACAGACTTGCACGGATGCCTCATTCAACAACATCCATGCAGCAAATGTCAATTTACTCAATGAGATCATTGTAATTACTAGCGAAAAACGTAATCAGTTTTGTGGATGTATAAGCTACATAACGATATTCATTTACAGAGTGAAATATCTTTCGTCAAAAACCTATGAAGAGTTCTGTAAATTTCCTGAGGAGTTTTGCTTTGAAAAATCATTTCTGCCTATATATAGACTATAATGTCTGAGTCTTCAATCAAACAGGGAATATTACTGAAAATGTACAATATTATCATCTGTTCTGTTCAATGTATATATTATTACTTTCTACATGCTTGTAGTCTGAGTACCATGGTGACGACAGAGGGATATGACAATGGTCTGTTTTTTTCGAAGTGTGTTAAAAAGTCAAACATTACTTAAAGAAATCAACTTTGTTTTGCTAAGGTCCTTGACTTGTGCATGTTCTTATTGAGGACACAATTTCTGTGTTGTAGATAAGCAAGTGTTGTAAATAGTTATTTTCTAATCATTCATCAAAAAGAGCCCAATTGATTTTTGCTCAAACTTCTGTTTTTTTGCTCTCATTTTCCTTCAGTTTCTGTTGGGCGTTATGTATCTAGTAGAAAAGGGTTTATATGTTAATGCAGGTATAGAACTGTATTGGCAATTTACAGATTTATATTCCCACCATTTCCCTGGGAATGAAATGATTAGGATCAACATGAACATGATCATTATATTTATATTTTAATTAGACATAGATGTTCAGACATTTTTACACAGATGACACAGTTTTTAAACTATCTGAACCAAACATCATTTACCATTGGCTTTGATCGTTCTGATTTGGCCTCAGAACAAAAGCTGAATCCGTTATTATGAATAGGAATCTATTGTGGCTACCAGTGATCAAATTCACAATATTCACATGTTGGGAGAACCATGATGACATTCATTCCAAAAATATTACATGTGGTATTATATTATGATATTATATATCCTCTAAAATACCAGTAGGCAGAGAGTTGAGTTCTGATAGCTGGTTCATTTTTGGATTCAGTACCTGTTATATATAAATACCAATCTGAATATCAAGATAAATCTTTGAGTTTTAGTTATTCAGGAATGCAGGATTCTTGCACATGTTTAAGGCTATTGAAACCCATCTCGAAGAAAGCCTATAGAATATAGATATTTTAACATATAACATTACTTATGTTATATTGAATATAGAATATATATATATATATATATATATATACAAAAAAATATCTCATTACTATTTTGTTCATAACAGTAACTTGGAATGAACCCCTCAGTGCAGTGTTTCTCGCTTGGTCCTTTGCTCAGGGTATAAGGGTGTTTGCTCCATGCAGCTTGAAGAGTGTTTTATATTTGACGGCTAAAATAGTCGCACAAACATTTCCATTCATTTGAAAAAAAAAAAGACTGGAACTATTTGTATTCATTTAAACATGATGGATCATCATGGTGCTATCATTGACCACAATGGATTGTGGTCAATAATAGCACCATGAATTGCATGTCATTTGGCAACCACCATCTGCTCCGTCTCAAGGTTCAATTCACAAAAATATTTTGCTGATGACATTACAGCGTAAACACAGCCATAAAGATTTGCAGATGAGTGCTATTTGCCCGTTTTTTTGCATCTGATTAGAATTATCCATGTGGCAAAATGCCAGAAGCCCATCACACTGAGTTGATTCAGTCTCTGGTTTGACTCGGGCTTTTAACTTCTCTCCTTTCATTGTGCCCAATGTTGGGACTCACCAACCAAAATGGCGGCAGAACCATTGACTCAGTTCCCCAGGATCCTTTGGTTTTCACACAGTGGGTGTAAACCCTGGACCTGGACACTAGGTCAGTAAAAAGGGACCTTCCTTTATCCCTCACTCTCTCCTCTTCTCACCTGTAGGAGCAATAGAGCTCAGCTCTCAGGTATGGCCTGCTAACAGCAGACATAGCCTACTTAAGAACTTTGTCTCAGGCTGCTTGAAAGATTCCTGGTCAGCTCAGTACGCACTGCTGATTGCAGAGTAAACAAGTTTAGCACCAGACACTACAACAAAGTCTGCAGCAACTTTAAAAGCAACAGGAGCAACAAGCAAGTTAGCACCAAGCTGCTAACACAAGGAGAACTTCCAACCTGCAGAAATACAGCAAGGACTGCATCTTCTCAAAACCAGAACCAGAACCCTTTCCAGCCTGGCTCCACCACCATCAATGGAATCCCCACCTAACAAAGGAATCCCTTTTTCTTCCATGGACTTGGTAACGTATAACTGGGCCTACCTTAGCACAGCATTAGCACAGTAACAGCACATGCAAAACTGTTTATCTTATCTTCTGTCAATGTACATGTATTGATTGGATTTAATGCTATTCATTGAGTTTTATGGTTGTGGTATTACTGTAGTCAGGATACTTGGGTAGCTGGCTTTGCCAAAGTTATATTAGTTATGTTTCAACGTAGACACAGAGTCTTGCACGTACAATAACCATCTTCTCGAACACGGCGCATTATCCTACACATTACAATTATATTGTAAACAATACATTGTGACTGATGTCCTGGTGGCCATCATTGATTCAGAAGTTTTTTTTATGGTCAACCATATTGTTTTGTAGGCCATGCAGCCTCAGTTGCCATTTTGAACCAAGAAGCTATTTTGTCTTTGTCTCACACACACACACTAACTTATTAATCAGAGTTACAAATTGATGGTTTAGCATACTTTATAAGTTAGACTTCATTAATTGGCAATCATTTTCTCTTTGTGGTGCAATGTAAAAGATATGCTGTGTGAATTTATGCACGAGGCACAGCAGCGTTACTTCATTGATTATTTAAATACTGTTTTTTCCTCATGTATTTTCAAAAATGACACATAGGGGAGCTTATTCATCTATTTTCATGACACAACTACCATTGCATCCCGTCAATGCATAGCCATGACTGCATCCCAAAATAAATTAGTTTGAGTGGACACCGCTTATAAATGTGCTTCAGTTACCGACAATGCTCTGGGGTAAATTCTGAAAAGGATTGCCCGGCGTCTGTGGCCGCTAGACCGGTGCAAATAAGACAGAACAAACAGTGTAATTCTCAAAGCACCCGCAAAGGGTGAGATGCACCCCTAACTGCGCTGCCAAGCAAATAGTGTCACGTTGTTCCTGTACGATTTGCACATATTTAAATGAGGCCCCTTTTCTATGCTAATGACCCTCATTTCAAAAACAGTCCAATTCACAAAGATCAGCGCTAATAGCTACACGCAGTTACAGTGAAATAATTAGCGTCTTCAGAGAGTTGGTGGTAACTGAAGCGCATTTATAATTGGTGTCTACTCAAACTCATTTATTTTGGGATGCCGACTCTGCATTGCAGTGACAGAATGCAATGGAAGTTGTGTCATGAAAAACAAATGAATTAAGCTCCAATACATGTCAATTGAAATTACATGAGAAAAGATGCTGTGCCTCGTGCGTAAATGTGCACAGCGTGACTCTTAATGGGGAGACGACCTTAATGTTTCTGCTGCAGTGGGATCGCTGCAGGTATTTAATAAACTCCTAAAATGTCTCAAAAAACTCTTAAAACAAGAAAAATGTGATTCATATTTTGCTCATTAACAATGTATAATTTCACCCACCTGCATATGTGTGCTCAGCGAGGCAAAGGCGTATATGAGCACAATGAAAGGAGAGAAGTAAAAAATGAGCCAGAGTCGGATTTGAGCCCGGTCTATGTGGTCCAACTGAGCCCAAATTGACTCAGCGTGTTGGGGCCCGTCAGGTTCCGATGGGCTTCTGGCTCAGACTGACTGTCACCCCTCACAACCGACGCACTGGCCTCAAGCGCATTTATGCTTTGCCACATGGATAATGGCATTCAGATGCAAAAAAAAGGGAAAATTGCACTCAGAAGCAAAACTTTAGGGGCGTATTTGCGATTGTAATATCAGTAGCGCAATATGTATTGTGAATCATTCAATTCATGGTGCCATCAGCAAACGCAATTTCCATTCTTTGCGAATTGGCCCTTCAAGACGCTTAAATTTTCACTGTAACTGCATGTAGAAATTTGCTCTGATCTTTGTGAATTGAACTGTTTTTTGTAAAGAGGCTCAATAGAAAGGGTCCGATTTGCTCCAAATGTCTGCATATTACCTAATTCATTTAAATACGTGCAAATAGCACAGGAGCTCAGAGAGATGCTATTAGCTTGGCCCAGCAGTTAGGGTACATTTCACCCTTTGCGGCCGCTTTGAGAATTACACACGTTTCTTATTGTCTTATTTTTGCAGGTCTAGCAACCGCAAAATTTTGCGCAATCCTTTTGTGAATTCGCCCCCCTCAGTGTACAAACAGAGCAGATACAATCGAGCTGGTTCGATGCAATTCATCCACTCTCCCTCGTCCCATCAGGCTTCTTTTACAACCCAACACTTGACTCGCTCTCTATCAGCGCTGTGTTCTCCAGGCCTACAAAAAGCTGAGTGGCCTTGGGTTGACCCCCATCAGCCTCCTGGTATATACAGCATGAGGATAATCAGAGGAAGCTAGACAGCTGAGAGGATGCCCCATGCAGAGCTTTCCCACAATGCTCAGCTCAAGTAAACAGCACTTGCAGGAGAAGCAAGAGGGGGCAGGGGAACACTGCACAAAGATATAAGCTGTCATATCACATATGCATTACCTCAAACAGAGCGTTCTCATCTCAAACAGAGCAAACAGCCAAGCCAATCCTTGTTACTGCAGACAGAATACACATTGAACAAAGATTGTTTTACAGCTTTTAGGTGTTGAATCCAACACATGTCATAAGCAAAGGGGTTGTTTGCTTGGCTGGATTTTCTTCGGGTGGGGGGCTTTAATGGTGTCACTTTGTTCTGGTTCTTATTAGGAAAACAGGATTAGAAACAAAAAGTTTGTGCTGAGCACAACTTAAATCATACTTTTATTGTATTTTTGTTTTTCCTCTTGGACTCTTTGAAATTGTAAACAAATGTATGATGACTAGACCGGTTCACAGCCAGGCCATAATGCTTTGTCGAGGTTGTTGTGGTGGGTAAGAATATGGCGATCCATAAAAGTCTGTAAAGAAAGTAAAGAATAGCTTCTAAAATGTCATACTTTACATCTTGCACAGAGAAATTGGTACTGGCACCAGTAAAAGAAATTCATCCACTTTGGGTAAATTTCCTCATTGTTCATTCAATCACCACTTTGATCACTGGAAAATTGCTGTCTCATCTGGTATCTTAAATGCCACATTATACCGTAAGAACCATATCTTCGGGGGGAATCCATACTTGAAAGAGATTCTTGCTTTTTCGTCATATTTCAAAAGGCATAAGCATTGTAATGTTCTTCAGTGCACAAAAATCTACAATGCATGCATCATCGGTAATGTTCTGTTTCATCTTTATTTCGATATTTCTACGGTAAGGAAACTGTCATTTTGAAATTGTTTCAAATAAATGTATTTTTGTACATCAACGCATCTTGTCCTTCTGGCTGATTAAATTTCTGTGAACTGAAGGGTGCAAAGAAGATGATGTTCCCTGCAAATTACAACATCTCATGACTCAAAGTACCAATCTACAGTAGAGAAGCTCACAACCAGGTTAGAAAACTCCTGGTCTGCCTGCTCCTCCTCCTCCTCCTCCACTCGTTGACCAAAAGCTGCAACCAAAAACAATGTGTCATGCTGTCAGCTCACTGACAAGCTTACTTGTATACTTTATTTCTTGAATTTATTTATTTATGGTTTATTACATAGGGACATATACAGTATACATAGACAAACTAAAAACAGCTATCTGATGCAACTATCAGACTGAGTGTCACCGCAGTGTCTGTCACACATACTCTCTGCTTCCTCCAGTTACCTCCACTCCACCTGCACACACAGTTTGGGTTGTGCAATTTAGCAAAGTGTGGAAATAAAGGCACTGACAGCTCTCGCACAATCGTTACTCTCCTTATCCTCATTATCGTTTTCGGTCCTAATCATAATTCAGGCCAAGTTCCATAACAAAACTTAAATAAATACATTTTAAATAGATTGTCGCAATCATTTTGGTAAGTTGAGAATCGATCAGTCTGATTGCTGTAAACATATAAACACAGCGGTGACACTCGTAACATGCTGCGTGATGGATGCACTGCCACTGTGAGGACTACGTGAATGGTAGAATTAGGAGGGAACGAGCATTCAGGGACCACCTCACCTCACAAGCACCTCCATCTCTGTGTCAGAAAAAAATCAATTTCTCGGTCTTCTTCTCGGTAGTTGCCGTGATTTACCATAAAGAACTATTGATTTGCAGGCTCATTTCTATGCAGAAACATTCATGAAGTGCTTTGCATTGACCATTTACGGCTGAATGTGGGCGTGTCGAGGACGGGATATGAGGCTGATTCACGTGTGGACATTTCTATGTTGATTTGGGATTTATGAAAGGAAATTGTACACTGGCAGGCGTACTAATGGTTTTGTAAATCTGAATATTTTTTTGCCGTATGTACATTTTCTCATTTGAACCAACGCAATAATTTAGTGTGGATCCTATGCACTGTTTTATGAATGAGATCCCTGACCTGCAAGATCCTCTAAGGCTATGTTCACATTACAGGGCTTAATCCTCAATTCCAATATTTTGCCCGGATTCGATCATTCTGCCTAGGCGGTTCACATTCATGTTTCAAGTGACCCATGTCTGACACCAGTGTGAGCGGATCTCTGCCCGGAAACACCTCACATGCAACCAATGACATCAAACACAAGGGAGGCTGCCGTCCGACTGCCCATTGTTCAGGAAATAAAACCGGAGTTGTTGGACGCCAGTGACTGCCTGACTAACAGAGCTGGGTTCCCTGTTACACAGACGATACACCTAAAGCATAATGTATGACTTTGTATGACTCCTAAAGAAAGAATTCATTTTGGCAGATATTCATCTTTAACAGCTCTTCTGTGAACCAAGTTAAATAAACTAAAGCAAGATGTGTAATGTTACTGTTTGACATCCCAAAACACCCCCAGTCAGCACGTACATGCAATTTTTACAATGTGATTTCATTAAATCCGAGTTCTGCTTTGTGAAACGTGAATAAGTGAGTGAATTGTGAAAAGTCAGTTTGATAACTTAATTTACATTTCAATATGTCATTTTAAAAGACTGACGAGGCAAATAACATCTTCAACTGTTTCCTACTGTCAGAGGAAAACTGCTTGTGACAAATTTATAAATTTAACGGAGTTGAGATTACCGGTAAACATCTACTCCTTCTGAAAGATAATTTAATGACTGATTACAACTCATAAAAAGAAACTGACTCATTCGGCACACCTGATTTAACATAATTCTGCATTAATTTGAGATCCATATAGAGTGAATAAACGTGATGTTTCCCAGATAATGCTTGTCTGCCTTAACGAAGCAGTTTACACAGTTTTGTAACTGCTGATGTATTACCTCCGCCAAGGCCGAAGGCCTAGGAAGGAGGTTATGTTTTCACCGGCGTTGGTTTGTTGGTCTGTTGGTTTGAAGGATTACTCCATAAATCCGTGATGGATCTGAATGAAATTTTGGAGGGGTGGGGTGTGGCACGATGAACAATCCATTAGATTCTGGTGGCGATCCAGATCATGATCCGGCTTCAGGAATTTTTTTTAATAACTCTGCTCAGCCTGTGCATTAAGACCACAGGCTTTAAGACATGTGCAGTGTAACTGATGATCACCCTGCCTCTTTCCTTCTGCCTGCAGAGAGAGGAACAGCGAGAGAGCGGGGGGTG
>CAKAOH010000823.1:6863-39844 GCA_916701665.1 Sebastiscus tertius | reverse complement strand
CCCCCCCCCCCCCCCCCCCCCCCCCCCCCCCCCCCCCCCCCCCCCCCCCCCCCCCCCCCCCCCCCGGTCTGCGCTTTCCGAGTGCCATCCGAGTGATGATGCCAAATTTCGTGGAAGAATTCGGTAATATAGAAAGTCTTTTTTGTCAGGTAACAAACATTAAACATTAAACATTAACATTATCAGTCTGTTCTGTGGAGAGAGAGTTTCAACGGACCGCTCTGACAATGTATGGTGACGGTATGGCATGGGGATCTGCACCCGCACAGTGAAGTATAATTTGGAAACACACACAAATTCCGATATGACCATTTCCACAGCAGTCGCATTGCCAATGATCGGACATGTATCGGATTTAGGACCACTTATGAAAGTGGCCCAGATTTGAAAAATTAAATAAATTGACCTGGCAAGTTAGGATACTTTGCAAGTCATGCATGTCATGCGATCACTGCACTTGAAAAGGATAGGATCAGGTGTAGACACAAATTGGTCCAACTTACATGTGATGGCTTTGACCTTGTAGACCATGTAGACTCAGGCATGATATGACTGAGGGCAATGGAGCAATTACAGCAATTATTGATTGGGACTTTAATTATCACCAAAGCGATGGTCTTGACAAGTAAAATCTTTGATTTGATGGCTCCCACACAAGAATCCTGCATGCAAATGTCCATCCTGCATGCAAATGTCCATTCAGCCAAGAGCAAAGTGATTGGAAGCGAGATATTTGTTGTGCTCAACGAAAGACTTTTCTCCAGAGAGAGGACAGCATTGTCATCTCATATCCACCATCCTCCGCTCTCCCTGCTTGGGATTACTTCCACCAGAGTGTGAAAATACCTCGTCACTTCATAAAAGCCTCCCTCAATTACAGTTTATTTAACTATTTTCAGTTTTCTCTGGCTGTGGCAGATGAGACTTGGACATGAAATGGAATTATTGGAGTTATCAATGCAAGATAGCAAAGCTGGCACAAACAAAAGCCATTTGTCTTTATTCACCGGGGAAGTCTGAGAGCAGCCTCATTATACTGTGGCTCGAATTAATCTCGGGCCCCTGTCTCTCCCTTTCACCTTGGGAGCCTGATACAATGTATTACAGGGCTCTTAGAATACTGAACACATACTCTAACCCTTGGTGCAGGTTACTGATAGACTTGCATGTCAGGTAGAGGACAGAGGTGCAAGCTGAATGTGGAAAAAAACAGGTAAAGGTTGGATTCCACCGACAGTATTGCAGTTTCTGCACGGTTTGATTTTTATTACATTTTATTACAGAACAGTAGAAAGAAGTCAGATTAGGATACCATAGACTTACACATTTATTTTCAGCTGCACAAGCTGTCTTTGGAAACTTCATGGATACACTTTGATTTGCACCCCGAATATTTTGTATCACTGCTTTTATGATTATGGGTGTTTCTCCATCTGTAGCTCAATATATCAGCATATGCAAATGACATGAAGAACTAGAATGGCACTCAGAGAGCCCGAGTTCAATTGCCCCCCCTCTCCGTTCAGCTTGCGCCATCATCCACGTGTATTTATGTTTATGTTGAGATCAGCTATACGTAGCGGGGCATTGTAAAACACTTAATTTATACTGGACCGAACCAAATAAAACTCACCTAAAGCGTCGTCGTCAAGCACCAAGTCTGTTTTAGTTGAACTCAACTGTAATTTCACAGAGTTTAATGTGAAAAAAACCCCCAACACCCGCTCTCTCTCTGTATCTCTCTCTGAAGGAAAGAGGCGGGGTCATGCGCCATCAACGCGTCATCAGTCACACTGCGCATGTGTTATACCCTGTGGTCTTAATGCTCAGGTTGATTGGAATTTTTTAAAAAATTCCTGAATCCATATCATGATCCAGATCGCCACCAAAATCTAATGGATTGTTCGTTGTGCCACACCACACATGGCGCTATCTCACACCCAGCGCAGCGCAACTGTCATTTCCAGTTTCAGAGCGATGTAGTTGTCACTTTCACGCCAAGCGCCCATGTTGTGTAAGTAGCAAATGTACTGTGCGTCCATGAGCGTGTTGGTCTTTAAATGAGTTGTGGTCAGGCGATTTGTTGGTGCATTGCTCTTGAGGCAGCAAAAAGCGATTGAACCATTGCCCACCAAAAACCTGGTCTAAAGTCTGACGCAATATTTTCTTGCTGTTTAAAGGGCGCATTATTCAGATAGTAAGATGCGTCTACAAAGGCAGGGTCACAACAAGTGTACACTCGGCTTGTTACACACACGGGGACACACAGCAGTTTTCTTCTGGCGCTAGAACAATTTGGAAAACACTAAATTCAGGCGGCAGGTGATAATTCAAAATATAATTGAATATAATGAAGTAAGGCTCTTGGGCATTCTGTATTGCTTAACCCTGCAGCATGCTCTCAGCGCTCCTCCGCTCACTGGCGTGACCACCATCACTGCCGTCGTGACCAGGGAGATCACGGTGCACATACGCCTCTGTGGCGTCTCCTCTCATCATCCCTCTTTGTGTGCGAGTTTAGAGTAGGCTACTTCAAAGTTTGCGGGCCCTCTCCCCCTAAACGGCGCCACTTTGAGGCTGAAGGATCTGCGTGCTACGCACCACCTCTCCAGGCAGTGCCCACCTGTGCGTAATGCATCTCCGGACGATTCGACTCAGCCGTTCTGAGCCCCCCATGGGTTGCATCGGAAAGTAATACAGATTTCATTATTTATTAATACATGTTTATCATATTTAGCCTAGTGCTTATTATCATACATATTCACTTCGCGTACGAGCAGATCCGTTTCCTCAGCAGAAATCGGACCTCCAATTTGCCTCCTTTTAAATAGCAATGCACCTGGTGCAGGTGCATCTGGCTTTTAAAGGGAATGGGAGATGACATTCTGATGGGTTTAATTCATGTTACGCCAAAAACATACCTATGATTAATTAATAGACTAAATACAACCCCTTTGCGCCTTACTTTCGTCCAGATTACGTGTCGCTTAACTAGCACAAGTGGAGTTGGACACGCCCTAAATGCATTTGTGCCATGCACTTTAAACCTTTAACTATAGACCGTTAAAATAGGGCGCAATGTCACTGATTACACCACACCCAGTCACCCACTCACTTCAAGCTATCAGGGTTAGTGTAGTGTAGATGATACAACATGATCTCATGCCCACTCGCCATATTTTGCAGCTTGGGCACTGTAAAGTTGACCACTGTAAAGTTGACCATTTTAACATGAAAATCTATGTTGATTGACTTGCTTTTGGAGACAGCCTCAAGTGGCCATTTGAGAAACTGCAGTTTTTGGCACTTCCACATTGGATTCATTTTTCATCAGTTGCCACTTGGTTGGATCTTATTATTTAGATCAGATCAGATCAGATCATCTTCAACTGCTTATCTGGGGTCGGGTCTCGGGGGCAACAGCTCCAGCAGGGGACCCCAAACGAAGATCAACTTGTCGATCGAGAGCTTTGCCTTCCGGCTCAGCTCTCTTTTCATCACAACGGTGCGGTAAAGCGAATGCAATACCCCCCCCTTCTGCTCCGATTCTCCGGCCAATCTCACGTTCCATAGTCCCCTCACTCGAGAACAAGACCCCCGAGGTAATTGAACTCCTTCACTTGGGGTAAGGACTCATTCCCTACCTTCTTATTATTTAGAGGAATGCAAATTCCCCACCTGTGCAGGGTGGCATAATTAACAAAATGACTAAGTAGGTAGGCACATTATTAACTCTGAAACTCCAAACCAAAAGTGGAAGAGCATGTGTGTTGTTTGGCACAGGACTGGTTCGAGAGCAGAAGCCATTCGGGGTGGCCTCATGCATATTGCACTTCTGTAAAAATAATAATCAGTTTACAAAATCTATCACCAAATCACATTTGGAGAGCAGAGCACATTCCATAAACTGAGGCACTTAGTGAGATCAAAAGCTCTTTGCTCATTCAGGAGCTCCACCAACACATATCCAGTAAGGCAGACTGCAGGGACACCTTCAACCTTTGTAACGCTGTAATAAGAAAACAGGCTTCATAACCAATTAACTAAGCCGGGCTTCACGTAGAGGAACTGTTGCCTCCCTCTGCATCAGTTACCATATGAATAACATATGAGCAATGATCCGCTGCCCAACAAATTACAATTTCCTCTCTTATGTATTCAAGCAATTAACTAATCATTATTCACAACACTTGGACAAAGACAATACGTATTGAGAGTGATCTCTGTATCCCACAAAACTGTTAAGATCTCCATGCAACATGTATGAATAAACTCGCTCTTTGAAAAAAAAAAAATATATTTAATTTATTTATGATTTTATACTCGCAGATGGGAATCATAAATATGCATCACCTACCTCATGTCAGAGCTGTTAGAGAGGCCGGCATTTTTGATCAGTTGGAACTGCAAGCCTAGGGCTATTTGTCATTAATTCAAAGCCAGAATATTTATTTTTGTTCTGTATTGAGCTAAACTGTGCCAAAGAAAAAAAAAAGAAAAAAGAAAAATGCTATCATCGTGATTGTCGCTTAAGTCTAGCTTCAAAGCATCAAAGATAACACTTACTCGGTGTACAGCTCACAGCTTTGTTGCGAGTGGTTGACTAAAGCAGTACAGCCCACACATAATGACTACCAACAGTCAACCTTTTTTGTCTCGTCAGTGAGAAAGAAACACATACTGAACAATGCAGGAAATACAGTCTACAAAAACACAACATTCACACACCGTGTCCACTTTCTTACACTATACAAT
The DNA here is from genome assembly GCA_916701665.1 of Sebastiscus tertius. Classification (NCBI taxonomy): domain Eukaryota; kingdom Metazoa; phylum Chordata; class Actinopteri; order Perciformes; family Sebastidae; genus Sebastiscus; species Sebastiscus tertius. The sequence continues at coordinate 35,089 of CAKAOH010000823.1, read as the reverse complement.
AGCCCTGCCATAAAGTGTACTTTAATGATGCCTGTGATGTTCAATGACTCATGGACAGCGTGTTAGTTTCCGCATGTTACATGCATTTTTCAAAATAAACTTCCAACAAAGTTTTACTTAGTTTTTAGGTTTACTTACGCAAAACAAAACTATTCGGTTAGGCTTAGGAAAAGATTGTTTTTTGAGTTAAAATAAATGTTTCTTACGTAAAACAACTACATTTGTAGGGTTGATAAAGTACAGACGTTACATAACAAAACTAAGGTAAAATACGTCAACGTTGACTTCTGGTTTCACACGGGACATGAACAGTGGTCTCCTGGGTGAACGTCTGTTTGTTTGAACCATCCGTCCTCTTCTCCCACCCACCTTATACTGAGTTTCTCGTTCTTTCCTCTATGTCATCAGAGTTAGTTGGAAGCCTAGTGCATCTCATACAGATGCTAAAGGGTGTCTTCGGTGTGTCGGTATCAGACGCCGAGGGACACTCACCAAGCGGCGGTATTTGATGAGTTGGGAGTGAGAACGGGTCATGGTGACAAGGTGTTTCTAATATTATGGCCCCCCCTTATGTGTGTAAATGGAAAGGACAAAAATTATATTTACAGTACATGCCAGCAAAGTTGACTATTTACGCAGACAAGACGCTACATTAGCATTAATTTCAAGGCATGTTTCTAGCCACCTGACAAAATACTATTTACTCTCCTTTTTGGTCTCCACCAACTCTTCAACACAACAATTATCAGAGCATTTTTGCTCGAAACAGCTGAACTTTTCACTGGTCGCCAAACCAAAACAATGAGTGAAAAGATGCTAAAAAAGTTACACAAACTGATGAGCATAGTCCGCATTGTCGGGTGATAATTATCTGTAGGTTCGTGACCATGAGCAACACCTTCGGCACTACATATTGATCTTGTTAATATAAAATTATTGATTAGTGCAGCTTTTAAATACTCAATTACAATGCACAATACAATAAGAATCCTTCTACGAGGAACTTTCAATTTGTGTTGATTTTGGTGGTCCCTATGGACAAAAGTGGTAGTGTTTCTGAGTACCAGACTCTCTTTAGAAAACCTCTCATTTTACTGCAGCAAGGTCTGACAGTCTGTCCCGTGCAGTCCTGGTTCTGGTTCTCCCGTGCCTCCCTTCCTTCCAGCGGGCCCCTTCAATACGGCCTGGTGTTGGCTCCCAGCGGAGCAGCGAGGCGAAGCTCTGCTCCTGGCCGAAGGAGGAGCCACTGCATGCCAGGCGGTCTGTCCAGGGCGGGCTGGTCGCTGCAGTCTGAGCTGTAGGAGTTTCTGGTGAACCTGTGTGCCGTAAAATGTTTCGTCCAATATCGCGGGGAATCGGACCGGATGACATGGCATTAATAAGAATTAATATATAGAAATAGCCAATCTTCTCGCTGATGGTCTTCCTTGTGTAGGTCATATCGAGGCATCAGTATTAAATTGAAACTGTTTCATAACCAGTTAAAAGATCCTTGTAGTAACATTTACCATCTCCTGAGTGTCAACACAAACTGACACAGTAGTCATAACGGATTCAGTCCAATATGGAGCAGTCAGTCGTGATGGCCAAATCGGAAATATAATCAGTCCAACAATTGTCATGTGTGTCCCTCAAGCCTCAAGCAGTGACTATTTTGCTCGGTCGTTCTCTGCCTTTTAAATTTCAATCAGTATAACTGATGAATCCCATTAGCTGTTACCCTGCTAGATTTGACAATCCATCTATCCATCCATCCATCCATCATTATCTGGAACCGATTATCCTATTCAGGGTCGGACTGGAGCCAATCCCAGCTGACATTGGGCAAAGGTGGAGTACACCCTGGACAGGTCGCCAGACTATCACAGGGCTGCAGGACGCTCACATTTAGAGTCAACAATTAACCTAACCTGCATGTCTTTGCACGAGAACCCGGAGAAAACCCACGCTAACTCCACACAGAAGGGCCCAAGGCGGGTCCGAACCCGGAACCCTCTCATTGCACAACTGTGCCGACTCAGATTTGACATTCCACAAAAATAAAACACTAAGCTACACAGTCGATTCTTATAAACTGTGCAGTAAATGTATAAATATGACACCAAGCTCACAACGCAGTAGCTACAGGGTAGTAAATACCAGTAAGCTTAAGATGTCGTAAAACAACATGTTTTGTTTCAAATAATTAGTTCCATCCAAATGGCAAAGCCTTAAAGCAGGAGCCTGTGGTGTGAATAGAAGGTCACAGAGGCCAATTACAGTGGAGGGTTCAGCATGGCTGCAGAGATAGATGAGGCAGATATATCAGATGCACAGAGTCGAACATCAATATGATTGCTCTATCTTGATAATAATTTAGATATTTGGATTAGCACTACCCATTAAAATTACCCATTAAAAGATAAGTATAAGGGATACTGAGGCTAAGTTTGATTACTTTTAAGAAGGCTAAATGGATTGAAACTTATTAAAAGTCTTTAATCAAAAAGTACTTTATAAAGCAGATTATCTATCTGAAAGTGAAAAACACTTCACTCTGTTGCTTTAGCCAGCGGATAACAGTCATCTTTTTTTATTTTTGACTGACATATGAAATATGATAATTTGGCTCCCATTCACACTGGGATGATGCACCGAGTGAAGCTGTCAGAAGGCGCCTCTCCTCAACAACACTAGTCAGAGTCCTGTTGCCACATCCTGACAGTTCTAAGACTCTTTGTTGAATTGTGATCCCCCGATGTATTGCGACAGCATCTGTGCTTTCATTTTCAATTTTACCCGCTCCAAAGGCCCATATGGAGACTGTCTGAAGCTATTGTGTCACTTTGTATGCAGAACTTTCAACTCTTTACACTGCTACTTGCGTTTCATCCTTGCACCTTGTTGCTTGGATTCAGATGCATTAGCCATTTATTTTGAAATCCTTTTATTTTACCAGAACGATTAAAATTTTGGCCGTGGCTCTACTCTGTTATTATCGACGTGCTCGAGACAGTGCAGCAAGGGGTTGATTTCTAATGTGAAATACACTGTAACAGATACTCTAATAGGTAAACACAGATGTCAAGATGTGCCTTGAGTTAAATTTTTTTTCCCCCATAAACTTTGATTTTTAGATGTAACAACAATCATGTAGAAGTAGAATCTGGCTTCTTGAAGAGTACACACCTCTACAGAGTGAAAAACCTTGAAATAAGGTTACACCCACCAGTGCATTCTTTGCATAGCAATTTGTGAGAGACACAAAGTTCAATGATGTATAACATTGTGCTTGTCCAAAACATTTTAACGTTGCTGTGTGGATCTGTTGGTGCAATATTTCTTTAGTGGAAGAAATTCCATATTAAAAGTTGAAGAAGGAAGTTGATTTGTTAACCGTGATGGATGTTTACAATACATAATTCAAGGAACACTTTGCCTTCATTCTCTTTTACAACCAACTATGCTAACTTACTGTTAGCATTATCCCTATGTTCTAACCAATATATCACCAATTACTTTAGTGACAACAATTATCATGGGCCACTGGCCAACCGATGCTGCGGCGGCCCACTGGCCAACCGATGCTGTGGCGGCCCGCTGGCCAACCGATGCTGCGGAGAGAGGAGAGTTAATATTGGACTTATATTTGTTAGGCGGCCACAAACACGACTCTAAATAACTGCTAAAGTTGCTCTGTATCAGCTGGATGTGTAATGTATCAATAGGCAACTGTTTGCTAACACGTTCTCCAAATCAGCTTTATAAGGTATGTCAATGATGTGTTTATAGGATTTGTGCTGCCTCCAAAGTGGCCAAAAAAGCAATTAATGTAACTTTAACCGTAACATTGCTTGAGATTATTGACGAATAATGGAAAGATTGAGGGAAAATTCTTCTATTCACCTATATACAACAAAAAATGTGGTGACTTTGTGGACAAATAAAACCATTATATATATATATATATATATATATATATATATACACTCCATTTCTAGAAATAAACTCCATTTCTAGAAATAAAACAAGATATATCATGAAGAACTGTATATTTTAGCCTTGGACTTTGTGGGCATTGTTCCTAATCAAAAGTTACGAATACAGTTTTTTGTATTTTCGCATCAGAATTTCTCACTTTTTCCAGTGCTTATGCACGTAAATGTTTTTGGGCTGCCTAGCTCAGAAAACATGTGATTCAACAAGCCGTTCAGATTTGGCTCCCCTTCCTTTGTCACAAGCAAGTTCATAAGAATATATCGCCCACAGCTTAAAAACTACCTTTGCAAAGGCGCCAAAATGGAGTGTTTCAAACAGAGGCTGAATATGTATATTCAGACAGACGGTATGAGAAAAATAATGTTTTTTTTTTAACATTAAAACATATAAACATGTTCTAGTAGAAACCCAAAATACAAGTATGAACCTGGGAATGAGCACGATATGTCCCCTTTAATTCTCAGGATAGCAGTGACACTTTGAGAAACAATTTGACCTGCAGAATCATGCAGTGTCGAGTCCTGTCATTGTTTACACTTTGATGTAGTCAAATTAATTATACGCATGTCAGGTCATGCTTGTTTGAGAAAATGGTTAAACTGTTTGTTACTTTCTTTCATCCTATCTTGAGGCTTTACGTAACCCCAGTAAATGTCAGCTTTTAATGCCCCCGTTCTGAGAATTAAGTGATGTGTATCTATGCACGGGAACTCAAGTTTTGGAAGAGGTTATTTCCACGGAGAGTCATTTAGAATGGAACTCCTTTGAGTCAAATGGACGTTTTTTTTGTTGATAAGTTTAAAAGGTGACTGAAAGAAAAGGAATGAAACTGAACAAATGTCGATTCTAGGAGCCGGCGAATGTGGTATCTTAAAATGGAAATGTGTGGGAGACACCTGGTTGAGTCAGTAAATGTAAAAAGACAGCTGGTGTTTCCATTTCTTGATTGTGTAAGTTATGAACTCCTTAGGATTGGGCCAATCTTGTCTGTTCACCTTGTGATTTTCAATTCCATTTTTTTCTTTTTTTTTTCCGAAGGATGTTTATTTGCTTTTTGATGAAAATGATTTACATAAATAACAAACACTGTGAGAGGAGTGCAGATGCTGTGTGCTACAGAATTACATGAAAGAATAATGATGAAAGACATCAAGCCCTAATGAGACATCTGGAATTGCATATAAAAAGGCAACCTGGTGTATTCCTTCACTCCCTGGGAAATTGGTGCTTGTCCTTGATGCCTTGTGCCTTGCTGACAGGACGGATGCTGCGATTTGGTTGCCAAATGAGACGATTTTTATTTTTTCTCTTTTTGAGCTGTATTTGATATTTCAACTATAAATTCTTGAAGTCTTCGATGACAAGTACAGAAAACTCTTCAGGGCAGCTTCAGACCAGACCCGAGATGCTTCACTGTGAACAGGGGCTTTAATTTACATTTCATCATGAAATCCATTGGCAATGAGATTTGTTTCCACCCAAATACTGGGAGGCCCACAGTGAGATTGGCTTTTATACAGCTGGCTGTATAGAGCGAGCCACAAACAATTGTCTAAAGCACGTGATTGAGAAGGGATGCCAGTTTTATAGTCTGTGTTGGTTATTTATGGCGACTCAAACTGACAGCAAGCAACAGGGTTAGAGCTCCTCACGCCTATGCTGCAATCTGGCAAAGATTAAATATCAGTTTAAAGGTCAATTAAGCTTGATTTTCAGTCAGACTTGGAACAAAATGTGTCTCACAGGAGCTTAGCAGGCAGTTGAATTAATTACCAAAAAGGTCTTGCAGATGAAACTGCTTCTCAGATGAAAGTGCTGCTTGAATGGGTCGGCCAAAATCAGCCAATAAAACTCTCTGTAACCATTGAACTCTTTTTTCGGCCCATCCATTTAACTGAAGCAAGATATCTCACTACAAGAAAAACTCCTATGAAATTAGGTGTGGATATTCATGGTCCCCAAAGGATCATTCCTACTGTTTGGCATAGGGATGCTAATTTTGAAATTGTTTTAACCGATAACCGACCCTCGTTAACCGATTATTAACCGTTGACCAACAAAATTAGTGTGTTTCATGCAGCGGTGCTATTTTTAAGTGCCTAACAAGCCGCCCAGCTGCAACAAAAAGCCGATGCACAAACAGGTTAAATCTATCATTTATCACTAGCTGCAGCATATGAGCAAAACGGACAACTGAGTCCCCAGTTCACCCGTCAACCCAGCCTAACATTAGCGAATGTCCGACAGACCGTGTGAGTGTGGGGCTGTCGGTGGCGTTATAGCTGTGAACGTAGCTGCGCAGTGTGCGTACAGTTTATTTGTCGGTGAATAAATGCTTCAACGACTCCTCAAGACCCCAGCCAAGATCCCGTGTCTTGCCAGCCGCCTGCTGATTAAAGTGAAGGCGGTTAGCCCCCGGCGTTAGCATCAACACTGGCGCAGACTCTTTTAAGGTGGACTGTTAAGGTGGACCAGATATTCTCTTTTAAGTGACAAGCTGCACCTCTGAGTTTTGCCCAGCTTTTTATTTTATCTTTAATGTTTATTTTAACCATTTAACCAATAGTGTTAATCGGTTGAAATTCTTAAAGGTCCCATATTATAAAAAGGTGAGATTTTCATGTTTTTTTTATTATAAAGCAGGCTTAAGTCCTACAAAAATACTGTGAAAGTATCAAAACACTCAATCCACAGGGAAATACACAAATCTACAATATTTAGATCCTTTACGCAGATTTAAATGTAAACATTCTAAATGTGTCCCAGTTTATTTCTGGTTGCAGTGTATGTGAATGTCACCAGCTGACAGGAAGTAGACATGGACCCAAACTGTTGCCTAGCAACGCAATTCTGTTGCAATTTCAGCACAATTCCGTCGAAATACGCTAAAACGGAGTGTTTAAGACAGAGGGTAAATACAGGCATATTCAGGCCGACAGTATGAGGAAAATAAAGTTTTTTTTGAACAATCCAGCATGTAAACATGTTCTAGTAGAAACACAAAATAGAAATATGATCCTGAAAATGAGCACGATATGTGACCTTTAATGTTGGTTAACGGTTAAGTATTAACATACCTTTTTCATCCCCTTTGTCCCTTCTTCCAGCACCACCATAACCCCAAAACTTGTACTCATGAGGTGTCATCACGAAAAAGGCAATTTGCTCATTTATGTTCCCCAGAGAATCAACCCTCCACACTTGCACCATGCACATTGACACTCACATTGAAATCCAATTCCATGCTATTTTATTTGGATATTCACATTTTTGTAAACATTGGTGTTGAACCTCTGACCCTTTTTCTAGCACCACCATTAGCCAAACCTTTTCACTTGCATACAAGATGTCTCATGATCAAATGGGCATATTTCAATGACATTTGAGAGCATAGGCCTACTATACCAACCCTTTAACTTTACAGACTCATTGGCCTTTCTTCACATTTTGAACTCCAGTGTTGCATCAAATGAAAAATGCCTTGTACTACATTGTATGCCCATTACTGAAAAAAACAGCATGACATTTTTGGTGTTGTTGGTTAACAAAGCTTTGACACTTACGCACAACATGTATTTGCTTAATGGACCTGCCAGTGGGTCAAGGGGGATCACAAGGCCTACAGAACCATTACAATGTAACTGATATGCAAGTATGGAAGGCCATTGATGCCCTGGGTCTTGTTGTTGTTGTTGTTGTTATGATACAGTAACTTGCTATGATCACAAAATACTGTATTTGAAGGAATAGTTCAACATTGGGAAATAATTTGCTTTTTTGCCAAGAGTTAGCTGAGAAGATGGATACCACTCTCATGAATGTGCTTTAAGTACAGAATGTATCAAGAGCCAAGAGAATGTAAGCTTAGCTTAGCATACAAGCTAAAAGTAGTGGGACACAGCTAGCCTGGCACAATGACTTCCAGGAGTCTTCATAAACAGCAGAGACTTCAGGAAATAATTGCCCCCACCCAAGAAATTAATTCAAGCAACATAACTCCCCAAAAACCCATACATTGTATTTTGTACTCTTCTGTTTGTATATGGATTAAACAATTACATACAACATGTTAATTAACAAAATCTAGAGATAATGGCAGGCTGACTTTTTAAACTTTGGACGGAGCCAGGCTACTTTCCCCTGCTTTCAGTCTTCATCCACTTAATATCCACTTGGTGATTCACTTAATGATAATCTCATCGTTTTAGGAGGAATAATTTATCCAAAACACGTACATGTACTGTATAACATCTTGCACTAATGACTGAGGATTGCTAAAACTGTTGTGCATGAATAAATGAATGAATGCATAGACAAAGCTATTAAACAGATGGTTTTATAGAAGTGCTTCTCCCAAATGCCTAATAAAAAAAAAAACTGTGGCTAAGTCTTTCTCTTACTCACATATTTGCATTATTTACACTAATTTATACAATATCTCTGAAAACATCAAACTCCACTTTGACATTGTGTGACCAACTAATAGTAATGTCTTCAGTCGTTTTTTAATAATCTATATTTTATCCTGTAAAAGCCCAGATGAAGCTATCCCATATATGTTCCTGTAATGTAAATACAAGCTCTGTATGGAGCTGTAAGCGGATCTATCATAGTGAGTAAATATACATTTAGTTTGAAATTACAGAATTACACAATGCAGCCATTTCATCCTAATAGGACATTCACCTCAGCATCAGCAGGGATATTATGTGTGTCACCGCTCACTCAGGGCTATGACAGAATAATGATTGGATAGGAAAGAATAATCATCAGTTATCATTCATTGCGTGTCGAGCTCAGCCTACCAAGCACAGTGCGCTGTCAATATCAAAATCCCAATCTGGCAACACTGGTCCAATATTCTCTCTATTTTAGCTCTGTTTTTGGTCTCTACCAACTCCTGAGGGACCTATCTGGGTCTTTAGCTGCTAAATGCCCAACTATTTTTACTAGCTAGTCACTAATTGTGTCTGTCTGAGCAGGTAGTGTACAGTGGGGGTTTATAGAGCTTTTTCTCTGAAAACAGCTGTCTGCTGCATCTGAAAACAAGGTTACGAGAGCAGTGAGAATGAACCAGAACAGTAGACGGACGGCTAAACAATGAGCTGAAACTATAAAGCCCCATAAAGCCGAGGGGAGATGCAGAACTGATAATTATCTGTAGTTTCATCACGACGATTACGAGCAACCCCTTTCACACTATCGTATTGTTTTCACATTGTCATTTGATGCATTATTATATTGATGATAGCTGCTTTAGCATATATATTTTTTTAAAATTGCTCTAAAATGTCGTACACAAATTGGTGATGTCACATAAATTGTTTAATGTCAATATTCTCCTGGACACCTTTAAGCTGGGGTAGGCAGAATCTATTTGTGTCATGGAGCAAAAATTCCATAATAACGTTTCTGCATATTGTAATTCAAGTGGTCTGAGAGAAAACTGGACTTCTGCACCTCCTCCTCATGGCTGTGTTTTTAGGCCTTGGAACAGGGGTGCCCAAACTTTTTCCCTTGGATGGCCAAAACTGGAACTCAATGGTAGGCCACGGGCCAAATAACACCTAGTGTATTGTATTGTTAAGATGCAAAATGGTACTAGGATCCCAAGTTCCCCTAATTTAATATTATTTTATTTTAGCTTTATTGTTAACCCCTTAAAACCTACCTGTTGAATACAATTGGGCTCATCATATGGAATTTTCATACATATTGTTTCATTACACAGTCTTTGAATGAGTACAGATATATGAAACAGCATTTAACATAATCTAGTTTCACATAAAAAAGATTGTTTTTTTATAAACTACCTACTCAACGAGAAGATTGTGTCAGTACTTGCATAGCCTAGAAAAATTATCTGTTTTGTGAAATATAAATTAAATGTAATTAAATGTAAAAGGGATTAGAAACATAGCAGTGTTTCCCAAACATAGACTTTACTTGGGTGGGCCACTCAAGTATGTTTTGGGCCAGTGGCTTTTTCCGTGAATCAGCAGTTGCTTACCGTTTTCTGAGTCTGACCGCAAATAACCAACACAAAATTTAGCTTGCACAAAATTGATGCAACACAACAGATAAACATTGGCGAATGCCATCTTATTTGCCGATAGGCCATTAGCAGTCAACAAGGCGAATATCGGCTGATACCAATGTCGCATCCCGCTTTAACATTAAAACTTTAATGTCTGAAGTTTCTTTGGCTATATTTCATAAGACATTCACCTATAAACCTGCATAAAATACCCCAAATACCCTCTCCGATGCTAGTTTTGGCATAGACTGTATCTGATGTGCAACTGAGTGATCACTGATCATGACTTTATTCTTACATTTCTTTACAAGAAACCGATGTCTCTTGTTTGGGAACAAAATTGTGAGTCCAAGTAGACCAAATTTTTGCCCCATTATGCCAAGAATTTACTGCTTATACCCCAACTTTAACCGTACATTCTGTCATTGATTAATGCTTCCTTTGGAGCATGTTCCCGGAAATACACCACCTTAAAAATCTGTGAAATACATTGATGTAAGGAATATTTCAACAACAACAAAAAGAGCTAAATGAAAATTAATCAGTCTTGTGAGTTATCACTGTGGCTGTACTGATAAGAAAGAAACAAGGCCCGAATTGGTAATTTATGTCAGTGCTTGAGCGATGGTGCTGGGTCAGCATTCCCATTTCCATTTCATCAATAGGGTGCCTCACATATTTTACCAGGTGATTTGTTCATTAAGATGAGAATAGGCTGCAGCTTTCAGGAGGTAAGCACCCACTTCAAAGCACCTGGAGACACATATCAAGATGAACAGCTAAGATAAACATAAAACTTCCTGAGCTGTTTTAGTTGCACTGGGAGGGAGACAACACTTGAGAAAGGGTAGTTTGCTGCAATAATTTGTAAGCCTGGTTACCTGCAGACTGCTAAAAAGAGCCGAGGCTTTGAAGCTCCTTCACTCTCACTTTCCCTGCACTTATGGGAATAGACAGAACACTTCATTCACTTCATTTTAGAATATTTCTGATTCATAACCTGCTCACTATTGTCACATATTTATCTTTTCAATAGCAAAGCCCCATTGAGGCTCAGTGAAGAAACTCTCATTGAATATTTCTGTTGCTCTTCCTCACTTTTTGTCCCCCCCTCACACCCCCCTGCTTCTGCTAAATGACTATGGATTCCTGGTCACTTCATCAACCTCCATTAACATACCAGGAGAATTCTTAATGGGTCTGGAATTACTCCCAATAACTCCCAATGCATAGCAGGTCACTCTACTCTAAGGGCGTAGCAAATTAAAAATTCAATATCTAGTCCCCTTCTTCAATTATTCCCCTGGTGGAGCCTAATCGGGGCAACAACAACCCAGACAGGGCGAATATTTAGTGTTCCTAACAATTATCTGCATCATCATGAATCTTCTCTCAATCAGCATTTAATTATGCTGTTCATTGTTTTAAGCAAATAAAATGACTCCCAATGTAACGGACAAGGCAGCTGCAAGGGACACTATCAGGAAATCACTGGAGGTCCGTTTGTTTCCTGCAGAGCTGAGTGAGCAGGGAGACCTGGCAGTCATCAACTTTGTCTATTAAGAAAAAAGTTTGGCACTTTATTGTTCCTATACCATTGTGAATTTGCTTTTTGACCAACACTTTTAGCCTGACAAGTTTTTTGGACCACTCGGTGGCCACAAGCTAAACACAACATTGAGGTTTTCTCATCTCTAAAGTGAAGATGGTGGAAATGAGTGAGCAGTTACCTATTTAGACAATCAGCAGACAGAAAGCAACATCATCATTCATGTGGAGTCCTGTTTCTGTTCACGTGATGATGGCTAATATTGACTTTCCTTTTAGCTCTGTTTGGTCTCCGCCAACTCCTGAGGCCTGTACTACAAAGTGAGTTCAACATACCCAGGGTATCTTCTCGTTATCTGGTTTAACTAACCCTAACAAATGAGATCACACTAAGCGCTCCTACGAAAGTGGTTATCAACTGTAAATCAACCCAGGGTTTCTCGTTCTGGCTGCGAGCGCGTTCACATGAACGGGTCGGTGTTTATAGCATGTGACCAATCACAGACATGGACCGTAAATAACCAACACAAAATTTTGCTGTCTAAAAATGTATGCAACACAACAGATAAACATTGGCGAATGCCATCTTATTTGCCGATAGGCCATTAGCAGTCAACAAGGCGAATATCGGCTGATACCAATGTTGCATCTCGAACCAAAACAATGATCATTAAGATTCTAGAAGCTTTAACATTAATACTTTGGCTATAGTTCATATGACATTCACCTCAAAACCTACTTCAAATACCCCAAATACCCTCTCCGATGCTAGTTTTGGCACGAACTGTATCCAATGTACAACTGAGTGATAATTGACCATGACTTTATTCTTACATTTCTTCACAAGAAACCGACCGTCTCTTGTTTTGGAACAAAATTGTGAGTCCAAATATGAATTGGTATTTGATTGCCAGGCAAGATTAGGCTAGGTTTTGGCAGTGTGGACCTGAGGCAATTTGGGCTGACAGCCAGCTCCAGTTAGTGACACACAGGACAAATTTGGCCCTTGGAATGGTACCAGTGTACTTGAGCCGATACTGGCACACCACTCATCATGAGTCTGGGTTGAGTCCAGCAATCTGGCATTCAGGATTTAGGCCAATGTCGGGCCGAGCCATTTCCCCGACATGGTGGCTTTAATAGTCCACATGTCTAATTTGAGAACAGACAGGGCAGTGGGTGCTAATTGTCCATGAAATCAAATAAAAAATGTAGGCGTTAAAGGGACTATTTGTAACTTTCAGAAATGCTTGTTAGCAGCGACACCTGTGGCCTTGAAATCAACGAAAGTCAGCGTCGAGCTCGCACTTGCTCGCTCTAAATAGACCTGAACGAGCATCGCTCAAAACAGTGAGGCGACACACATCAGCTAAAACCACAATATCACTCTATATTTCACCTGCTTGGCAGTAATGTTAGCTGACCAGAAGCGCGCATGTGTCCCGACCCGGTACATTTATACGCTTAAAAAGTTACAAACAGTCCCTTTAAGGACTTTATCAGATATTAAATGTAAAAAAGAAATTCCATACTTTTCCGGACCCTCCAGACTTCTCGTTAGATTTTTCAGACCATGTTTGACATCTGCTGTGACAAGACAACAGTGTTTTTGCCCTTGCATGGCTTACAATTGCTGCCTCCCCTATATTGGAGATGCAAACAATTTTGCACAAAGTTTGCATCGAGCTTTCTTTTCCCATTTGGAATCCTTAGCCAACCAGGCTTTTTATTTAGGATTGCCAAGCTAGCCCCTTGGAAAACTTAATTTCACCCTTTGTGGCTGTTCAGTTCATGCTCCTACGCAGAAAGTTTGATGACGTTCCACTGTCAAACATCTCTGCCCAAAGACAGGGCTGGACTAGGACAAAAAACAGCCATGGCACCTTAGTCCAGACCGGCCCACACACACTCACCACCCATCTTCACGCTCCCCTCTGTAGGCTATACCAACCCTGCCACACCCTAAAAACACTAAAGCTGTGTAATGAGTAAGAAGGAATTAAGGAAGATTTAAGAGAGAGGAAACATGACAAATACCTCCAAAAAGTGGCGTTGCAAAATTGTATACTCCACTGTGATGAACAGGGCTTTCCACAAGGATATGGAAGTAGCCAGCCAGTGGGAAAAAGTGGCCAGCTAAGGAGTCTGAGGGCAAGCTAAAACTAGACTTCTGCACCTCCTCATGGCTCTGTTTTCAGGCTTCAAAAAAATCTAGGGAGACTTTGACCAATCACAGGTCATTTCAGACAGAGGCTGTGCTCCGGTCATGTGAGCAGTGCTTGGTATTTTCTCAACTGATCTCAACATGGCTGCCAGGTCACAAACTTTCTAATTTTACAGCTAAACCGTGCACTACAAGATGATTCTGAAAACATCTGAGGAGAGAAATAGACATTAATGTAACAGAATATTGATTCATATTTGATCAGCGCTGCCTAGTTTGACCGTTTGGTCGGAGTTTGCGAGTGATTGACAGCTGCCTCTCATAGACGGCAGTTGGACAGCAGACTCCAGATCAGATGTGACTGGTTGTTTTCCTCCGGTGTGTGAAATTCTGCAGATGCCGTTAGGACGACCAGAGGACACAGAGGCACATGATTTTTTTCAGATTACCTGTCTCATGTACTACTGTCAGGATAAAGCAACCGTTTTATAAAAATAACTCTTTTTAATCATATTTTCTCCATTTCTACCCACTGCAGCCTTAACATATTGAATAAATCATATATTTTTTATATTTTTTACTCTTTTATAAATAAGAAATATAAATGAGTTGAAGAAAATTAAATCATTTCATTTTGACAGCGTCTGTGCAACCTTGTTTATTCACTGTGTCCATGGAAATGACAATGAACGCAGCCATAAAGGTATGGTTCTCTTATGGAGGAAAGATAGTCCGTTGACTTTTCTGATAAATACATCACTACTTCACTCATAAATGTTCAGACTATTTTTTTTTTTAATTCTCGATTTTAAAAAAAGACTATGGGCAAAAGTTTTTCCATACTTATCCAGAACTGTATATTACTACAATCAAATTCCATACTTTTTCATACTGCATAGGAACCTTGAATGCGGAACCCATTGAATTAGGCCCATACGTGAGCAGGTGGCATGGAAGCAACGTGTATAAATGAATTCAGACCATGTCAGTCCTCAGTCCTCGCACATTGATGGTGGAGCTTACTGCGAATAGAGATAGCTTTGGAATGTGAACAGAGCGGTAGGGAAAGATTATGGTGGTGGTATGTAATCAGGGAAATTCATTTCAGGGGAAGCCAGTGGATATTTGAGCAGAGACAATGTCACCAGAAAATTCAACATTAGACTTTCTTTTTGCAAATGAGAGAACTGGCAGGAGGTTGGAGTTTCTAGCAGCGTTCGGGGCTTTGTGAACTGTGATGTGTAGTTAGCTTGATGAACCTGTTCTTGTATTCTGAAATGACTGTATGTTTAACTTCATGTAGAGAATACTGTGAATGTACTGGCACCAGTATTATCTCTTCACCCTGTGACAGGATTCCTGCTCGTTGGGATGCAGTTTTGCTGGAGCTTCCATATTTCCCAAGCTTACACCCCTCCCCCTCCGTCCCGTCTCTCCCCCAGGGGGATAATCTGGCTGGGCTCGGAAGTGTGACATCTGGAGGTGTGCATGGACTGCAGTCAAACATTTGGCAGCTGTTGATCATAGCAACAACTGGTGTAGCTGTGTGGTTGTGTTTAATATCTTGAGCATTTTTATATTCATATTTTTTTACCTTCAGTGGTTAAGTAAATCAATTTGAAAATATGCATGCTTTGGTCAATGCGCTGGCCTATTTTATCAGTTGTAGCAGTGAATTGTGCATGGTCAATAACAGCTGGACATCACAGTTTGGGCTGGCAGATGATGTCTCTTTTATTCATGGCTCATATTGGCCTGGATGTTCTGTTGTGGCAGATTTGGGATATTTGAAGGTGGTGTAATGAGCACATTTACATAAAATTATGTTGGATTATAGCAAGTTTTGCCAAATTTGAATTCATTTACACATTCCACTAAGGTCTTTAATGCTCATCTGACTGCCCCTCATTAATTGCAACTTAAGTTTTGTACTCAGTTTGGAAAAGTGAGTTTAGCATTGTTATAATTAACAGCAATGTTTTGACACAGATCATCACCACAGCAGAGGTTCCATTTATATACAGCACAGGGTTTCCCACAGATTTATTTTCTATTTGTTGCTGAAGCAATCAAGTAATTTTGCGTGCAATAACTGTCGTTCTTGCTTTTTTTGGCATCTGGCGTAAAGGTTTTGGATGTGTTTTCCATAGCCTAATTATGTTGTGTTGTTAACGTACATATTTTACTTATTTCACATACTTATTTCTAGCCCAACTATAATGTTTTTCCAAAGCCAAAGTGATTTTTTTGCCTAAACATAACCGCGACCATTTCAGGCTAACAACCTGGCATAAAATGACACGCAAGAAGCCTAAAACGTCTTATGACTCGTAAAATGTCCTTAAAATGTTGTGTTTTTTATACACCTTCCCATGAGATCAGGTTGACCCAGCTGTATTCTAAGCCCCAGGCCACACAGCAGCACATGGCGGCTGCAGAACCTGTTGTTTTTTTATTTCGGCATCCATGTTAACAGGTTATAGCAGCCGCACTGCCCTGCTCATGCGCGGCTCGGCTGCGTGTCAGCTGCATATCTTGTAGAGATTTTAGGTCTCATCTATTTTTACCGTGAGCCACGTGGTTCACAGCAACAACAGACAGTGAATGTCATCGTTTGACAGTATATTGACATCATAACAGCAATACAGTTTCTATCTGTAGAATATGTCACGGACACTTCCTGCTTTCATTTAAAAATAAAAGCTCTCAAGCGTTTTTTTCTGTGGACAGAATTATTTCATTTGTTAACACAAGGCTTTTATTCTGAAATATTTGCAGGACAATGTTGTATGAAATGCAGTGACAGGCAGGGCTCTATGAGTGAGTAAAGTACGGGGTTTTAATTGTGGATTATTACTATTATTTACACATGAGCACACGCTTCTTAACCTTTTTATGTCTAAAATAGATATTAATGACATTTATAATGACATGAAATAGACATTATGAGAGGCAAACTCCATGTAGAAAGAAAAGGCTGGGAGCTAAAGGCCAACAGCAGCAGAAATGCTGCTGGTGTGGACAACACACGCGAGAGACACGCAGCAGTTCAAGGAGGCAGCCGTCACGCACTGCTGACGTGCCCATTCTGGCCCGAGCGTAATGTAAGCTTATAGCTAGCTAGGCTCCTTACGTGCTTGCTAATAACGGATTTGAAGAGTTGACAGCATTGTGTCAGGAATGTAGACTAACTTATCAGAGTTAACTTGAATGCATTATTTTTGGACAAATTTGTGCAGAGGTGTTCATGATACTAACCATTCGTGAACTCCTGATCGATTCTTTTCAGGAATTTGGCCAGTTGGTATGGAATGGTAGAGCGAGAGGGGGGATTGTCCACTAGTTAGTTGATGGTGGATGCCGTCACTTAAAAAAAATAACAATAAAAGAATATACTAAAATGGGTCGCCAAATAAACTTTGGCCACCGTTAATATACATGGGCGGCTCGCCCAAATTTGGGAAACACTGCAGTATAAGTACACATGTCACTAAAGCAAACTGTTGGCTTTCCAGGCACTTTTTAAATGTAATTTTTTAGTTTGTGCATTAACATAGATCCTCAACATTGCTTCATGCAAGAATCACATATGACTGTGTGGTTTTCAGCCAACGTAGAGAGCAAATATCAATCATGTGATTAAAAAGACAACAGTTAAATCAAAGTACTTAATTTTCTTCTAGACCTGGGTATTACTCAACTCTTCTTAAATCTGTAGAAAGAAATCCATGATTTCCCAGGGGCAACGGTTTAGGTCAGAGCGAACAGATTAAACAACAAGGTGAAAAAAATAACATTCAACAATACAAAAGGCCATACAGCTGGAGCAGTGTGTTGTGTACATCCATTAAATCCTTTTAAATCATGTGCACTTACATTACCATGCAACAGCACATGGAAGGGAAACAGGCTGAGTGTCCGTACTGAGTTATTTCTTTTTTCTGATTGCCAGCGTCTTTTTTCAATTATTCCCAATGAGCTCTCTGCCCTTTTTTTGCGACAATTCCGAGCGCTTCTAGTTGAAAATCTCTGAACTTTTCATAAAAGTGCTGCTGACGTCACGGCAGAAAATCAAGCTTGTTTTAACCTTGTCTGTCTTTCCTGAGCTTTATATGTCAGACAGACGCTCTTAACAAAGATCAAAAAAGCCCATTTGTGGGAGCAGATCGGCCAGGCTAACACTGAATGTTGCTGGTGAGTGTTACGTTTTTGTCTCCGACGGCTTGTCTTCCTTACTGTACAGCTGGTTTTGCGGTAATAAGCTCATTCATACAAAGTATGAGGGCGAGCATCCTAGTTATCCTAGTTATTCTCAGATGGATATGACTGTTTTTTACGTGTAGAGGTGTGTGTGTGTGTGTGTGTGTGTGTGTGTGCGGCAGCGGCACTGTCCCGAGCATTGAAACGGGGGGGATGGAGACAGGTTGACAGAAGAACATGACAGCCCGCCATGCTGCGAACCTTCAAATACCTTCGAATATTTCTCATCAAAGCTTCAAAACCCCAAAACTGGTATTCGGGACAGCCCTACATTAATCTTTACTTTTGTTCATGTCTGTGACATATTCTACAGATATCTAAACATTGAAACTATAGTAATGTTGCTGGTATGATGTCAATATACTGTGAAAAGAACATTTTCACTGTATGTTGTTGCTGAGTAGGTGAGACCTGGAATCTCTAGAAGAGATGCAGCTGACACGCAGCTGCACCGCACCGCTCACGCCGGCAGTGTGGCTGCTCTAATCTCCTAACATGGACGCCGAAATAAAAAACAACAGGTTCCGCAGCCGCCATTTGCTGCTCAAAAAGCCATTGCTAGTAGTACACTCACCTCATCAACAACCACTTTACCACTGTAATTAATGGAAAGCCCAGTGCATCTCATGCAGGCGCTAAAGAGTGCCTTGTGCAGCAGTGTCACACGTCAACGGCCGTGAATATTCAACGCCCTGGGAATGAGAACGGGCTGGTAATGCTCAATGTAAACAGAAACTTCAAGAAAACTCTGCAGGGGCAAACTGATGATACATTATACTTTGGAAGAGAATTATATAATTTGTAGTCCTCAAACACGGAAAAAAATATTTTGTTTTCCCTCCAGTGGACTCCAGCAATGTTTGTTAAATGAGCTTCCAAATGCAAATAATACTGAACAAACTCAAAAATAACTAATTAAGAAGAAATATTGTTTCCCATTATCCCAAATATTATCTTCAGATTCAGAAAAATCTCAGAAAAAGCCCTCCTCTTGAATTATACAGTATATTATGATGACAGTAGTCTTTGACTAATACGAACCCAGATGTGTACATACTGTAAGTTATATTTATTCTGAGGAACTGATGTGTCTGTTCTGCTCTTCTAAGCCTTGATAACATGAACAATATTGGATTCACAAAGGTAAAGATTGCCTCAAATTGGACTCTGTTGTTGTCAGTCCTAAAAGCTTCTGTATAAAAAAGCATAAAATTGAAACAGCAGTAGTTTGGGTGTTAAATTAAGAGCAGTGACAGGACCTGCTCAGCTGTGCGAAATACCACCTAATTATCTTTTTTACAACGGCAAAATCCTTGCAGTTGTGATCTATTCCATTTGGTGTACATGAAAAAAACACACACAACAGATATGTAATCAAACATACAGTCAAACATCTCTCATCAAACTAGTTATTGAAACATTTCTCTCTATAAAAGGTAACTTGATCAAATGTCTTAACTTATTTGAAATAATGCAGTTTTCTCAGGCTTGAATTTCTAAAAAAAAAATGCATTACTCCTGGATTCCATTCAAACTTGCATTATGCTTTTACACATCTCTTTCATCTAGAGATGTTTTTAACTTCAAACAAGCCTAATTTGAAGCTCATTAACAGCACCATGCAACAGCTACTACACTGCTACTGTATTGCTTTTGTCAACTTCACTTCTAAAGATACACACACACACACACACACAGTTGGGGTTATGTGGGACATAGAAATGGGATGTTGCCTGGGATGCCCCCTGTACAACCTCGTGAAATACAAATAACCTCTCATTTAATTATAACTCGGAATGCAAAAAACATTTTGATGTCACTGTACTGAAATATTCTGCTTGTATATTTGCTTTGAAAACTTGTAAATACTTTACAATTTTGGGGTACTTAAAATAACTACCTGTGTGTTTATTTTTGGAACAAATGCCAGGGGGTTCAGTGTATTGTCATGTTGTCATTGCCTATAAAGACTGTCTCACCAGCTGACTTCATTACTGGATGCTCATTTATGGCGTTGAGGCTCCGCCAATAATTAGCCATGTGCTTCTGTTCGGGATAACAGGCTCTCAGACATTTTTTCGGGCTGTTGGGGTTCCCTAAAGCGTCTCTCTCTCTCTAACATACTCGAGCGTTGCGGCGCTCAGTCTCTGTAATTGTCTTAGTTATCAGTACAAAGATCTAAATTTATAATTTCTGAAATTCACAAAAAATGTTTTATCCAACACAATATTCTGCTTCAATCCATATTTGTTGGCATTTAGCCTTTCGAAACCCCCCCACCCCCAAAAAACAACATTTTCCCTGCAGTCAAAAGACTGCATTAAAGGAGCGGTCTAGCAGCAATCTAACATAAACATAAATTCCATTTATATAACCACAATAACATCAAATCATATTTTTCTCATTTCTTTAGGGTGATGACATCATAAAATGACAGAAATTCAAAACGTCATTTGAAAACCTAGACAGAAGCTTTGAATGTAAAAAATAATTACAATCGTAGGCCTATTTCACTTATTGTATTTTTGATTTATTTAAATGTTTGAGATGTATGTTTATTAATTGGTTTGAAAATCAGATTTTAAATCTGATATTTTCTCATTTTGTTACAATTTCTTTAACTATGACTATTAACGTCTGAATCTTATAATAATGTTGTTCAGGTGTCACCATAGGCTATCCGAGATATCGCAGAAACAAAGTGATGTTCTGTTTGTTGTCCACAGCTGGCTGTGCGTCAGATTCTTTCCTTTGGGTTTATTAAAAACCTGCAGCATCAAACAGCAGCTGCCACCACCGCCTTTTAGTTTGTGAATTTTGGGTGACGCAACTCGTTTGACAGAGCAACAGTGATGCTCAAACCTTTCTCTAAATCATCTCAAAACTATTACTTGTATTACTTTTCATTCCATTTCTGAAGATTAATGTTTGGATTGATTACAGAAGATTTTGATTTGCGTTTCCATTTAGCTCTCAGTAGGCCGACTGACACATTGAAAACAGTTCACTCAGCTCCACAAAAAGCCTACAGGTAAATCCGTGGCTGTAATGAGCAACATGATGTGATAGAGAAATAAGATCGTAAATAAATCTACTCTGAGGCATTCCTTTCATTTCATTCATTGTTTATAGAAACAACAGCATACGGCTAAATTATGCATAACGTTATTGAACGTTACCGATGCAACTGGAAGCTAATCTGTCGTAAGTAGCCGTCGGATAATGTTAGGCTTATTTACGTATATTTCACAACTAACAAATTCTGTAGTGTTCCTTGCAATGGCAATATTACGATTTGATACCCAGATGAGATGTGTAGCTTGTATCCATCTGTGCCCCTCTAACTGATCAATGAGAAATACTAAAGAGGGTCAGATTCATTCTTTCTATTGTACTTATCACAATATGATCCACTGTGCTCAATATCAGCAGAATCTCGAGCTTTCAACCCAAGCAGGAACTTAATCAAATCGCGTAAATGAGCCATTCCTCAATTAATCAGTTTGTGCACTGTTTCCTTATTAACAAGATAAATAGTAGACATTGTATGTCTTAACTTGAAAAACATCTTGCTATAACAATAAACTTGTCACGTTATAACACAATACTGATTTGTTGTGTGGAAATCTCTCTGATCAACTCAATGGAGACACTGGAATTTTAAAATTAATCCATTAATTAAAATAGTTGTATGGGAACATACTTTACACAAACACTTTGTGTGTCCTTCTTATTTCAAACTAGAAGTAGTAAGTTATTTCTTTGCTCTTTATTTTATTTTCTTGCTGCTTTTCTTCCTCCTTTTGTTAGTCTTTTTTCTTCTTCTTCTTCTGCTTATTTTCCTCTTCTGAGGATGACTCTGATGTTGAGGAGCAGTAGGAGATGAAAGAAGCCAGTAACCCCCCCGGTTCTCTGTTGAATCTATTATTTTTTTACGTTTATCCCAGGCCACATTGGGTGAAGGCGGGGTACACCATGGACAGGTCGCCAGACTATCACAGGGCTGCCACATAGAGACAGACAACCATTCACACTCACATTCACACCTGCAGGACATTGAGAGTCAACAATGAACCTGCATGTCTTTGGACTGTGGGAGGAAACCTGAGAACCCGGAGAAAACCCACGCTAACACGAGGAGAACATGCAAACTCCACACAGAAGGGCCCCAAGCCGGATTTGAACCTGCAACCCTCTTGCTGTGAGGCTAACCACTGCACTACTGTGCAGCCTCTCACAGCATACCTTTTTCCAAAAAGTATATTGCAAGTGTTGCACTGTGTTTAAAGCAACTTTTGAAGTGCAGACTCAAATTCAAAACTCTTTGATATTTTGCCCTCATTGCTTAGTTTGCTGGAAAGCAGCTTCATAGAAAGGATATTGTTCAGACACCAACTAAAAATAATGAACCCAAACCTGAACAAATCTGGCAACTAAACGAACTATTTGGACTTGTATGGCCTCTTCAAAAAACTGCATTCATCTTTCAACAGGATGACTTCAGCTTTTAAAGTTGTCATCTCAGCTGGAGCGTGAAAAAAGAAATAGAAGTTTGTTGAAGTTTAATTTTCAACGTCTCTCCATCACTGGAGGGTAAGAACGTTGAATAGTTGCATTCACTTAATTTAGCCATTACCTTTGCACAAGTTTGTCTGTACAGATTTGAAGCTACATGGCATCTACTGTAGCACCAAACTGGACAGTATATATCATTTCACCAGCAGATATTTTTTTTCCGAAGATTTAACAAATTATTTGATTGAATGATTGAATGAAATGAATGATTTTACCAAGGAAATTCTGCACAAGGTATGAAGACCAATGGTGAATGATGCATAAAAATCATACAAGCTATAGCAATAAAAAATCCATAGAGAAAAAAAAAACATTTCTGGAACTAATTTTTTGTTGATAAGCCATACCTGACCTATAACTACTGGAAAAGAGAAAGCCTTTCTTTGCCAGCACTCGACATTTTCATAAAATGCACCAGTCTATTAATCATGGATGTATAAAGAGACATCCGTAAATCAGAGCATCCTTGTGTCAGTACTAACACTCTGCTGCTGTGTGCTGATGAATGGAACAACCAATTGACTTTCATTTCTTATCAATATAAGTTCTTTATGGTTACATTATGCTACTTCTGTGGTGCAACAGGCTAGGACGTCTTGCTAACTTGTTCACCTGAATTCTACAAATGTCACACGATTCCAATTAAGCTTTATTTGGTTGTTTTTTGTGACCACCCCTCCACTCCACTAGTTATCCCGGACGAGCCCCCAGTTTTGTTGCAACCTTTGAGTCAGGTTGTAACAAATGGGGCCTGTGCTTGGTGTGGTGGGGAAAAAAGCTCCCTCCCTTCCCACAGAGGATCTCTCTCTTCCTTGGCTGGCACAACTGTTTTGGTTTTGTTTGCTGCAGACATTTTCACACACCCACACATGCCTACATTACTGATTAATGACTTTCCACGTTATTTATTGTTAGTTGGTTAAATAAATGCCTTTTACTATTTTAAAACTCGTCTGGTTTCCCATTTTTATTGCAACCTTTGAGCCGGGTTATAACAATGAACAACATAAAAAATGTTTCTCAGTGTAGATGGCTTTACAACTTTGTCTTATATTCACTGAAGTAAACTAAAGTCCTGAAATGGAAATAATGTTATCCATCTACACAGATCCATGTGTTGACTTGGGGATTCATTTATGTGCACGGATGTGACAATCCATGGATTAAAAGGGGAAAAGCCCACTTAGAAAGCATATGTATGGGACCTGAATTTGTATTATTTGCCATTTTTTTTTCTCTGTGTCTGTGTGTGTGTTCACTTGTTCATCTGACCTGTAGTAGCCTCAGAAAATGTATTTCAGATGAGTGCTTAGTGTCAAATCTGCACAACAGTTAGTCTGTCTATGTGTATGGACTCCATACTGCTAATAATCAGCGCTGTATTGTTGCTAATAATCAAGCAACAATACAGTGCTGAAGAGCAGATACCTAATAGTTGTACCAATGATTAAAACAGAATAATTTTTCATTCCAGTGACAGGTCAGTTAAGAGCACTCTGAATGTTTAAAGAGCCACAGGGTTGACAAAACAACCATGGCCCTATCTAGCATCATCTCAGAGGTATGTGCAATTAATTGGAAATATGTAATCATAATTGTGGGTTTTATATCACACACCGTTCTGTCACCGTTCAACAATTTACCATACTCTATACCATACCATACTCTATTTTTTAAAATTCAGCACACTATAAATATGTCTTTCTACATGTGATCACAGTTGAGAATTGCCTTAGAGGGGGACGACTTTGAGGTGCCTCCCTGTACTGCAAGAGCAACCTTGCAGTCATATGTCAAAACATTAAAGTCATTCATTGACGGCTGCCCCGGGAACATCCAGATTTTTGCTCAGTTTTATGGCCATAGTGTACCCTGTAATAGTAAAAGAATATGTACCCAGTAGTTAAATAATTACTGCAGTTTAAATTTTCTTCAAGTTCCTCCCAAATGTGCAGATAATTGCTCACTAGGTCTTCCATACCCTGCAATAACAGAATAGGTAACCGGTAGTTAAACAATAACTACAGTATAAGTTCTTTGTAAGATCCCAAATTGTTACCCATATTCCATAACTTCAAATCTCCCAGAAGGATACATCCAAAAAAGGATCCATTCTTTTAAAATTCCTGTTTTCATTTTGCACGGTTTGTGCACAATTTTGAGAGAGAGATTTTTTTTTTGTTCAAAATGTCCTCCAAATTAAAGTAATATTCAAACAACTGGAAAAACACAGCTCATCCCTCAACCCACACCAATTAGCACTACAAAAAAAAGTAAATGCAACAGGTGGAAGAATTCTTCAGTCTATACTGTTGCTAATCCAAAATCAGAGTACTGCTAATTTAGATCTGAATCCTGAGGATATACTGTATATGTTTAACTGTCTTGACTGTTTGAATGTGTATAACAGGACATCCCTTCAGGGAAAGTGTTTTGTATTAACTTACACAATGACAAACAAGTCCTGAAAGGGAGAACGTCACAGAGTAATCAAGGATATTTTTCACTGTCCAGGAAACACAGCAAATGACGTGGCACAGCAGTTTGTTCACAGATATCCATGGATCGGGGTGGCCTCTGCTGCCGCGTCTGCTGCTTGCTTGATACCCACTGCTATCATTATCAGCCTTTTTATTTAGCTATTATTACTGATATTTCTATTATCACTCAATTACATCCACTGCTATTGATTGTTATTATTAATCCTGTTATAGCTGTTGTGATATTATTGTGGTTGCTGTACATCGCTCTCTCTCTCTCTCTGTCTCTCTCTCTAAATCCAACCAGTCGAGGCAGATGGCCACTCATCCAGAGCCTGCTTCTGCCCAAAGTTTCTACCTGTTAAAGGGGAGTTTTTTTCTTGCCACTGTCATATAACAATGCATGCTTCTGTTGGATCTGTTCTTGTGTCTCTAAATTACACGAGTACGGTCAAGACCTGCTCTATATGAAAAGTGTCTCGAGATAACTTCTGTTATGATTTCACACTATATGAAATAAAATTGATTGAATTGTTACAGAAATATGGTAAGCTCACTTCTTTCTAACTCCACACCTTCAGATTTCTTTTCAAACGTGTGGTCTTCAGATCCACCCGACGCTGACTCAGGTCCCGTCACTTGAGGCAATTTATGCAGACTTCACACAGCTCTCGCTGGAGACACAAAAACAAAATGCTTTATACACCTTTTTCACATATGCAGTAGTACTCCCCAACACCTGTAAACAGACTAACGCCCCGGCCAGACCGCCCGCATGAAGAGCGCGTGGCAGTTGCGTGATTCACACGTCAAGTGTTCACACCAGCTGCGTTTCTGCTGCTGTCAGTCCTTTCTTTCTATAGAGTTTGCCTTCATAATGGCCATTTCATTTCATTATAAGTGTCATTTATATTTATTTTTGATAGAGAAAGGTTAAGAAACGTGTGGTAATTTGTAAATAATAATCCACAATTAAAACTCCGTACTATATTCATTCATGGAGCTCTGCAAGTCACTACATGTTCTACAGCACTGTCATGCATGTATTTAAGAATAAAAGCCTTGTGTTAATAAATGAAGGAATTCTGTCCACCGAAAAAAAACGCTTGAGAGCTTTTATGAAAGCAGGAAGTGTTGATTTAAAAATAAGTCTTTACTTTTTTTCATCTCCGTGACATTTTCTACACATGTCTAGACATTGAAACTGTAGTAATGTTGCTAATATGATGTCAATATACAGTCAATAGATCACCTTCACTTTCTGTTGTTGTTGTGAATCACGCAACTCAGCTGACACACTGCCGAACCGCTGGTGAGACATGCGTCTCACAACTTGGATACCATACACAGGAACAACATGCTAATTTACTCTGCTGGGTTTGGTAACGGCAGTAAATAAATATAGAACGCTGTCATGTGTGAGACATGACAGTCTGTTCTCCTCAGCACTAATTGGTAAAAGTCAGTGTCTTCCTGACCATGGCAACGCTGAACAAAAAAAAAAAAAAAAGAATGCATCACGCTGTCTTCATCCTCCAGGGATAATATGGAGTTTGGCAGAGATCAAAACAAAACAATGGTTGTCAGAACCAAACACTGTAGTTCAGAAAATTGCAGTTCAACTGCTGGAACCAATCACACAATCAAGCAGCCGCTTGTTTCAACATACTTAGATCTGTCAAACTTGTTGGTGCTCATAGAGTCAAGAAAAGCTGTAGTCTCAGTAACATCCAACATCATGAATACAGCAGAAAAGACTGGAAGCCATCCTTGTGGCACTCTATTCAGATAAGGTAGTAGGAGTTAGTTGATCTGGTGTCCGGCAACTTGACTTAATGTTTCCTGGTCTTGTTCAGAAATGTGCAGTCTGTATAGTCACCAGTATATGAGTTTGTTCACCTCAGGATCATCAGATATGCACAGTATATTAAAATAATAACCATTGACAAACTTTCTAAATCAGGGAATTATTTTTTGTGGAATTACGCTGCCCCCCACCATCACCTCTACAGCTGGTTGACTGTTTTAATAAATATATTTTTTCTCCCTATTTTGTCACTTCAGTCTACACTTCTAGCACGCAATTTGACACAAAATAGATATTACACAGCAAATACTAATCAAGTTGAATATTGTTGACTTTGTTGGTTTTCATTACTTGCATGCACTTTATCTTTTGCCAGTACAGTCAGTTGCATGTGTCAGTTTGCCTTATGCTTTGCTTTGCATGTATTGTTGTGCTGGTCTGCCTGGTGCCAACAGCTGATTACAGATTGTCTGGACCTGGACCTGTGCCCTGGCACAAAAAAACTAACTGCCAGCAGCGACATGGAGGGAGGAATGAGAGGATGAGAATGAGAAAGATGGCGGCTTAAGCACCACAAGAGGGGAAAGATGGAGCTGGGGAGAAAGCATTATGCAGTTCAGGTGTGTGTGTGTGTGTGTGTGATGGCCTCGGGCATCTCTCGTTCCTGGGAGCGTGCCGTTGCAGATCCGCTACCACACCGTGGCGACAGGGCTCCACAGGCTCCACAGGCTGAGTTGCCCCCAAATGACCTCCAGAGTGGGGTGAAGGAGAATCAGGACAAGAGTGGCGTGAGTTTTGAGCCAGCTCACCAGCCAGAGTGACAATAGAGACACCAGCAGAAAGGTTTTTTTTATTTTTTAAAGATTGTTTTTTTGGCTTTATTTGACAGAGATAGTGATAGTCATGGAAGGGAGAGAGAGAGAGAGAGAGAAGGGATGACATGCAGCAAAGGGCCACCGGTCGGATTCAAACCCCGGGCCGCTGCAGCAATGACCTGGTCTTTTTAATAACCTTTACAGGTTCTAAATTCAAAATTCAGAGCATTTCTATTGCCTCTGCATGGCTCTCATGATGGCAACCCCTGAACCGGTGGCTAGCAGCTAGCGGTGCTAACAGCGCTAACAGGTAAATACTGCTAGTTTTTCAGCACTATTGTCATTGCTTGAACTGAGGGAGAAACTGTAGCGTGGGCGATACGCTTCCATGAGGACACCGTCGGTCGGGACGGCGTTATCAGCTGTAACCGTCGTATGAGAGCAGTACATAGTGGCGGCCGTGAGCTAGTAAGTGGGGCACGCTCACATGCACACACATGCACTAATAGCATGTGCAACCGGCCTGGCTATGCAAACAAAGAACGAAGAAACTCAGATTACA
>CAKAOH010000821.1:5407-26615 GCA_916701665.1 Sebastiscus tertius | reverse complement strand
TATACATGTTTTTTTTCAGATTACCCGTCTCATGTATTACTGTCAGATACTGTATAGTGACCGTTTTATAAAATAACTTTTTTTTTTATCATATTTGCTCCATTTCTAACCGCTGCAGCTTTACAGTACTTGAGTAAACTAACTTAGTTACTTTGCACCACTGTCATTGCTCTTCCTGAATTTCACCTCATATGGTCTCTTTTCTTCCATCTGCTCTTCATTAAAGTTTGTGTGTGCGTGTGTGTGTGTGTTTGCCTCCAGCTCGAGAGGGTGAATTCCCCTGGGTCCCATGACAGCCATCACTTCACGTGCAGCCTTGCCGTCACCATAGTAACCGCTGCCATAGAGACCGTCTCCCAGGAGCTGGGTGTATTTTTACTCACTCTCTCTCTCTCTGTCATAAAACAGAACATGCTGCACTCAGTGGGCGATCGCTCCACATTTGGCGACGCTTTGCGTAGACTCAAATATATCAGACACCTTTAGAGCACCTGAGGAAGAGCAGCTTCTACATGTCTCTCTTTCCGACTGTTTTTTTTTGTTGTAGAGGTGTGAATGCTGCACTCTGCAGAACTCACGCCAGGTCTCTGCACTCTCTCACAATTACACACTGTCACGCACAAGCACATGTGAAACATACACACATAAAACGCCCTGACACACACACACACACACACACACACACACACACACACACACACACACACACACACACACACACACACACACACACACACACAGAAACCAATGAAATAACAGTCACACGCATACACGCATACACGCAGACTCATTTAGTTCATGATTACTTTGCGACGGTGACTGCGAGAGAAAATGGAAGATCCTGTTTCACATCTCAGTGCTTCGCATTGTCAAACAAATCCCTGAGCAGTGTGTCAGTGTTTGTGTGAGTGTGTGTGTGTGTGTGTATGTGGGAGGAAGGTAGCTAACTAGCAGCCAGGAACAGCTTGTTCTGTCTTTTTTACATTCATTAAATAACCACTTAGAGCAGGTACCTGCACCAGCACATGCATACAAACACACAGTTATTTGTCTTTTGTTCTGAGCCAGGACCTTAATCATTTCTAAACTTCATGTTGGAAGAGCCAGGCTTTTACTAACCAGAAGAACTATGCTATATTAGTGTTGTGAGGAGTCATTTAGCATGAACCGGAATGATCAGAAAACAAGGTTATTGAGGTTTGAAGTACAGGTTTATCTTGAGGGGATCGATGGATGTTGATGATGGACAATAAAGGTGCTAAATTCAAAATTCAGAGCATATCTATGATTGAGGGATTGCTTCCACACAGCTCTCAACATGGCAACGGCTGAGCCGGGGCTAACAGCACCAACAGTGCAAACAGTGGCAACAGTGCTGACAGAGCTAACAGTGTTAACCACAGGCGCAGTTTGCGTTGGTTCAGGAGGCTCACTGAACCCCCTAGAAATGCATCTTATATTTTTTATAATAACGTAGAACTAATAATTTATAGGAATGATAAATAATGTTGACCTTGTTGTGTCTTCTTATTGACAGAATAAGAAACCAACAAAATAAGAAGATAGATTTGTGTTTTTTTTATTTACTTATAGCCTAATAACATTGGACACTTTCTGTTACATCGTGTAAACAAACAACGTACCTATCAGCTGTGCGGTCGAGATCAGACTAGAGGTATAACCACTTAAAAGATGGGTGAGTAGTAGGCTACTTGCTCTCTGTGCAGAGCGAGGCCCATTAGCCAGCCAGTAGGGCATACACACTGCGACTCACTAACATTTACGTGTGGCCGGACCGGCTACGTAAACAAAGCACAGAGAAACTCAGATTCCAACACACACAGAGAGAGAGCAATTTCATTCTCCGCTCAGGTAGACAATACTCCTCTATATCTTTACATAGCAAATAATTATTTGCTGCTATATTAATGCTCAAAAATTTCGAATATAGCACCTTTAAGTCTGGGATATCATCCTAACAAGAAAAAAAACAAGATATTTGAAGATGTAACCTTGAACCCTAGGAAATTGTAATGAACATTTTTCACCGATTTCTGACATTATATAAACCAAGCAATTAATCAAGAAAAAAAAGATAATCAATACCAATACAGAACATGCAAACTCCACATAGAAGGGCCCCAGCCATGCAGCGAGGCAACAACAGTTAGTCCCTGATAACTTCCTGTGGGATGTACGTGAATTGCCTCTCACATTACTGTGGTATATCAGTTGAGACTGATGTCAGTGGTTCATAAATTCTAACTTTATCCAAATGAGGACATTTACCTGGAAGCTCTGTAGTGATCTGACGAAAAAAAACACTACACAAATTTGATGCATTGGGGTAACAGGAATATTAGTCTTTACCAGGCATGGATAAATGTGAAGACTATTGTAGTTTCTGAGAATCTCTCTTTTGTAAGTCCCTTACCTCCAAGATCACAGAAATGAACATGGCATATAATGTCATAAATTGTTGGAAAAAGTGTCTGGTTGCTTATTTAACACATTCTTTCTAATAGCCGGCAGGGGGTGACGCCTCTGGTTGCAAAAAGAAGTCTGATTATATAGAAGTCAATGAGAAAATGAGCCTACTTCTCACTTGATTTATTACCTCAGTAAACATTGTAAACATGAGTTTATGGTCTCAATCGCTAGTTTCAAGTCTTCTTCAATACAGCATGATGTTCATTTAGTAAATTATGGCCCCATTTAGAGTCAGATAGACCATAAAGCAGGGTATGCTTCAGGGCGTTGTCCGGTCTGGGAGTTGTCTGTTTTTTGTCACACAACTTAAACCCTTTCATAGTGTGTTTCCTGTTCGGAACATTTTTGACCACCTAAAAATGTTTTATTCAGCGTTCGATTGTATTTAGCTTACTTCTACTTGCAAAAAAAGAAGATGGCAACAGCCACAATGTCGAACTTGAGGCTTCAAAACGGCAGTCCACAAACCATGTTATCTACAAAATGTTTGCTAACAAGAAAGCTACTTGATGAGTGAGAAGTGGTGGAAGCGATGCCATGCAACTGCTCAACCAGTGACTTAACGGAGCAGCAATATCTGTTTTCTAACTTTTGTTATTCAGGTATATCGTGCAAGTGGTTTCTCAGCGAACAAGGAGTAAGTATCTTTTGATAGGAGACAAGGTACGAGCCATAGTCACACACTTTGTACGCCCAACCGTTCACCTCCAACCTCTTCTCAAAGAGTTTTTGCAGATGTATAACAATGCCATGCCAAATCCACCGATGCCAGTGACGAAATTACTGACAACATAAAGAGATATCACTGTCAGGAAATCATAACCAACTGCCATTTTAAGTATTTGAACAAAATGACCAATGCTTCTTTATCCTGAGAACAAAGTCTCTCTCTTGTTGAATCATGGTTTGGGGCATTTTCACTCTCGCAGCCAGTCCGATCTGTCTGCCACAGTGGCTCCAGGTGGCACGTCTGTAAAACTCAATGACCCTTATATCACTGACACTAAAAATAACAATCGGCCAACAAAACAGAACACAGCACAACAGCTGACAGTTCACCTGCACCCAAAATGTGGGAATCAATTCCACTCAGATGCACGAATGAACAAATACACAAATGGGTTATATCAGTGTTACCTAAACTACCTAGACTCCAGCCACAGAATGACCTGAAAAAGATGTTTCCCCACTTTTCACTCTGTAGTGGAAAAGTTAAGGACTGCATTCAGTGACAAATACCAACAAATGACAGACAGAAAGTTAGACGACAAACAGTGGGGGGTATAAATAGAACGCAATACAGACAAATAAACAAGCAGTCAGACAGAGAAAGGCAGCGTGACAGAGAGTCGTGCTGTCAGAGACATAACATATCTGGGTTACTGCAGTGATTTTCTAACAGTACAGTGCTAATAAAGAATATAAGAAATGATAAGCTGATTAATCAATTAGCTTATTGACACCTTCGCTCTGTTTAGGACTGTCTCTCTTGTCCAGGAAAAGCTGCACTTTATCTGAGGTGGTGAAGTTACATTTTATTTGTGTGGACACTGATCCACACAATTGTGATTTATGTCTGATCAGAAGTATTTTCTCTTAGAGTCATTTTTTCACCTCCGATGAAGAGCAACGTACTGCCGCTTCACTAAATGTTGTCTCATGCAGAGAGTCCCAAATGGGGTTCTGTCAGACAGCCTGAATGAGATACTACCATCTCAGCAGAGCACAGAGCAAACATCATGCACAGGACTATAGGGCAGGCTGATTTATTCTTGAAATATTATGACTTTATTCTCATTGAATTACGACTTTATTCTCGTAATATTACTTTTTTCTTAAAATATTATGCCTTCTCAGAGAACACAGATAAGTGGGACATGTTTTGAATGTGCAGAAAATTTTGGACATGAGCAGAAATCTTGCTGAAACACATATGAGCTATTAAAGAGGACTCATTATGCTTATTATCAGGTGCATACTTGTATTTTGGGTTTCTACTAGAACATCTTTACATGCTTTAATGTTCAAAAAACGCTTTTCTTTTCTCATACCAGTTGTGCTGCAGTGCCTCTTTTCACCCTCTGTCTGAAACCCTCTTAACGCATTAACGCAAATTTGTTTTAATGCCACTAATTTCTTTCACGCATTAACGCAACTTGTGATTTTTAATTAACCTCTTAATACTCAGACTGGCTGCGGTCGGGCCCTGCCGCTATTCAATCTTTCAGGGTTGTAGCAGGCTCAATAACGCTCCAAACTTATGCTAAATTCTGGCGAGGAAAAACTGGCATGGCCATTTTCAAAGGGGTCCCTTGACCTCTGACCTCAAGATATGTGAATGAAAACGGGTTCTATGGGTACCCACGAGTCTCTCCTTTACAAACATGCCCACTTTATGATAATCACATGCAGTTTTGGGCAAGTCATAGTCAAGTCAGCACACTGATACACTGACAGCTGTTGTTGCCTGTTGGGCTGCAGTTTGCCATGTTATGATTTGAGCATATTTCTTATGCTAAATGCAGTACCTGTGAGGGTTTCTGGACAACATTTGTCATTGTTTGGTGTTGTTAATTGATTTACAATAATATATATATACATAAATTTGCATAAAGCAAAAATATTTGTCCACTCCCATGTGGTAAGAATACTTGACAAATCTCCCTTTAAGGCATATTTGAACATATAGAAAATGTGCGATTAATCGCGATTAAATATTTTAATCGATTGATAGTTTTAGATCAAAGTTGTAATATGTTGGAATTACCCTTTAAATATCCAAGGTAAAACAGTAGGCTATTACATGTTAATGTAAAGTGATGTCATCATCAACAGAAAGTCAACTGGCTCTTCACAAACATTTCCAGACCGACTTATTTGGTTTTTCATCTCAAGGCTTCACTCGTCCAACTGTTCCTCAGTATGTGTGAAGCTCACAGAGGAAAGACTTTATATGAGCCTCTCCTCTCCCTCCTCTCCTTCTGTCATCTCTCTCTCCCTCTCTCTCTCTCTCTCTCCCCTCGTTTCCAGGCCAGTCTTTTATTTTTTCTCCTCTGTTCTTCCAGGGTTGTGCTCAGTGGCCCAGATCTGCCTGAGACGCCCCGGCACATCTCCTCTTTCTGTCTTCTCTCTTTTCCCTTTCAGGCTTCTCTCTCTCTCCCTCTCTCTCTCTCTCTCTCTCTCTCTCAACGCTCTTCCTCCGTCTGTCTCTGTGTTTAACTTTTTCTCTTCCTCCATCCCAACCCCCTACCAAGAGACAGAAAGGGAAGCCATCTTAAATTGAGCACGGTACTTTTTTGTTTCCTCTCTACGGGAGCGTCTCGATCTAAATCCATTTTTAAGTTCCGGGAGGTGATTCATTGGAAAGACAAACTTATCATCTTGTGTTTGAGAACGAGGAAATCTCCACAGATTGTGTTCTCTGGTCTTAAATCATCAGCATGCCAGGAGATGAAGTAAACAATAACTTTACTCGTCATTTTGCAAAACTAAAGTTTGTCTTTTCATTTAGACCAAACTCCTTAATGAAGCCCATGACTGACACATTCATACATTCAAGGTAACCTTGTTAGTGCTGTTCAACACCATCAAATAGAGATCTGCAACCTCCAGGTAATGTCCAAAACTAAAGTATAAATATTACTTTTATCACTTTCTTTTATTACTATTAGAAAATATTACTATGATACTTAGATTGTTGATTATAATGCATACATGTGCAATGCGTTGTGACTTGCCAGCGCACCAACTAGTTTAGTGTTTCTGATGGTTATTCATGGAGAAAATGAATACTAAAACATAATAAGAGAGCGTTTTAAACTTGTCTTTAGATGTTAGACATTTCTTTATTCCACCGTGACCCCTACAGACATACTGTACATGTAAGAAAATAAAAAGAATCAGTGAAAAGAAGAAAAGAAAAGAAAAAGTGGAAAATTTTGGCACACCTAAATTTAGAGATTAGACAGATTTGTTCTGTACACAAATTGAAATTAAACCAACTCCCCGGTTGTCGTTTATGTCTAAGTGTGATCAGATGTGGTGATAACCAAATGTTCAGCTGTGACCAAGACAAACATTCGAGATAAAAAAGCTGAAAAACACTACAAAATATTGTAGATGTTCCCCGTTGCACCAGAATCTTTAGTGTCATGCAGCAAAAGGTTTCAGGTTTTGTGTGAAACCTCTTCACACTGTATCACACATGCACCCTCTTGAGTATATTTATTGATTGTACAAACACAAACGCCCTCTGAGGAAGACAAAGCTAGTAATGAAAACAATTAGCTGTTTGCTTTAAATGAACCAAACATGGAAGAGAATACATTATCGTCATATGAAAGGGAGTTGGGATTACAACGATGACTAATCTGAAACAGAGAGGACGGACAGAGAGGCTTTTAAGTCGACTCTTGATGTCAATGTCAGTCTGTGAGAGTGTATTTCTGTGCAAGTATGGGCACGTGTGTGGTATTTAGTTATTTAAGGTCACCTTGCGATGCTGGTGTCCCAGCAGCAGCTTGTCCAACGCTCAGAGCCCGAAGGAGAGAAAAGCAGAAAGAAGACACACACATGTCTACTATTACAGTGTCATGTCTTACAGCTTTTGACCTAGAAGCTTTGAACTATTCATAGATCACACTAAGAACGGGGCGACATTGTTATTAAAAGTTTTAGGTTAATTTGATTCAACATTTTGACGAATGAATATGAACC
Source organism: Sebastiscus tertius (assembly GCA_916701665.1). Taxonomy (NCBI): domain Eukaryota; kingdom Metazoa; phylum Chordata; class Actinopteri; order Perciformes; family Sebastidae; genus Sebastiscus; species Sebastiscus tertius. The sequence goes on along the minus strand of CAKAOH010000821.1, from coordinate 19,409 downwards.
CTTTGTCCTCGATGCACCAGTTCATGTACAGTACAGTCTGATCCACATCGCTTTGTGGAGCTCTCCATGTGGTCAAACCAGTGGGTTTCCAGCCTGATTTCTGACTCAGCTTTCCTTTTTTTTTTTTTATTGTGAAAGACTACGTAGTTTCACTTCTTCAGGTCTCTAAAAAGAATTCAAATGAAATAATCCGAAAAGGGAACATCGCTCTTTGGTCCAACCTGTGACAAGGGGTCGCTAGCAGGTAGCCTAGTAGGCGGCACTTGAGAGCAGTTGAGCAACCTGTAAACCTGTGATTGTCATAGCCTATTATCAGCAAACAAATACAGTATTTACCCATCTAGCAGACATAGAACAACGTTAGCATTCATTTAAAGTTGTGTTTCTGGCCACCCAACAAATTTAAGTTCAGTATTCACTCTCTTTTAGTCGCCCTGTTTTGGTCTCCTGAGGGAGGTATCTGGCTCTTTAGCTGCAAAAGGCTCCACTATCTTCACCAGCTAGTCTGTCTGCCATTTGGTGAGGGGCGGGTAGCGGTACAGTGTGTTTTTAGAGCTTTTTTTTGCTAAAAACAGCGGCCATGTGTCCATGAGCCATGGAAATGATGTTGATAAAAGCGATGAGAGTGAACCAAATGAGTGAAAGACTACATAAAGCTCTGTAGATCTGAAGGGAACTACAGAGTTGGGTGATAACTGCTTGGACCCTTACCCTAAACTTAACCTAGTCATGATCTTACCTTTAATCCTAAAACCAAGTCTTAACCATAAAGCAAACAGGTTTTTTTATACTGAGCCCCCACATGTGACTTTAAAGAGGACATGAAACATGCATGTTTTGGTAGTGGCCAAATATATTAGAAAAAACACCTTGCATAAAATCTGATTTAGAATAAGTTGTTAAAACCACAGATATGACCAATTCATTTTCTTAATTTCTACCGCCATGTTGGAGTGACGGGGTTGGTACGCCTCCAGCGGTTGATGATAGACGGTCAACACTTTGGGTTAAAGAAGTAAGATATCGTTCCAAAAGTAAATTATTTTTGCCTTACGTTAATTCGTGGTGACTATGATATTTTTTTAAATTTGCCACCGCACATGTGTGACACCTTTTTGGCAGCTGATATAATTGCAGCGGGAGTAAACGGTGTTAATCCTACCATTATAATAACATGAATCAAGATGCAACGAGAGAAATTCAAAAGAAGAAATCCTAAAACAGGAGGAGGACCACAGGAAAAGCTTAAAGACACTACAAAAAACGGTGCTGAGCATATATGGCGGCCAGTTGCCTCTGTTTTGGGGGATAGACGGTGGATGGGAAAGCGGAGTATGTGGGGTCAACAGTGGGGGGGCTACTGGGGCTGAGTGTTAGCGAGGTTTTAAGAGGGAGAGATAGTAGAACACAGGCAACATTAGGCCAATAATACCTCTGGTGATTGTTTTGATGACATAAAAGAAAAAAAAATGTTAAGCCTGTAGCTAGCTAGCTAGCGGAAACTAACGGCAATTTACGTAAACAAACGCTATAACATGGGCTTCAGAATAATGTAGTGCTTTGGGCGTTTATTTTCTTCGTGACCCTGTCTTTGAACGATCTGAATGAGACAGCAGAGGAGGACAGATGGGTGATCAGAGAGGGGAGAGGACGGGAGATGGGGAGACAGCCAGTTGCAGCTGGACTCAGTGCCTGTCGGAGGGCTCTTTCAGTGTCACTATAGCCAGCGCTGCAGTTACGTTACTGATCTCAGTTTCAGCGACAATACATGGAAATGGACTGTTTTGTCCTTGGTTTTGACATACATCCAAGAACAATACAATAGTGGCATCCCTTTTGCCTTCTTCTGTCCCGTGTCTCCTCAGTCTCCGTCTCCTTCACTCTGTCTATTGTTTTATCTGTTGAACTCTAAGCAGAGCCAACCAATCTCGTGACGTAACAGAATAGAGTAGTGCAACATGGCGGCTCTCTTGACACGTAAGGTATAACAGAGCTTCTTTTTTCTTTTAAATGGTGACATTTGAGATGTTTGCTATATAATTGTTAATTAGAGTGGAAATCCATTTAGTAAAATCAGCTAAACTTGGTCGACTGCTTCATTTCCGCTTTAGGTCCAGTTTTCTTCCCTTCCAGCGTGATGAATACAGAGCACACGGCGTCCTGATTGCAAGAGAACGGTTCACCTTCACCTGAAAAACTCTCTCTGTACACACTGTGAGACCTGCTGCTATCTGGAACAACCTCTCTATCTTTCTGTCATCCCTCTCTCTCTCTCTCTCTCTTGCTCTCTCGGTCTGGCCAGGAGTCAATCTCTCTTTTTTACTGCCAGCTGATAGCTGTGCATGACTGTCTGGATCTCTATTCATGCGTTCGCTCCATCTATCACCTGCTGCTGCCTCTGTCACCCCTCTATCCTCTCCTCCCTTCTTCTTCTTCCTCCCGTCTGCCTCTTTTCTAAATGAAAACTGATAAGATGCTTTGGCTTTTCATCTCTGCATTGATATCTTTCTGTTATGCCCTTGTCCTAACACAGGCAGCTCGGGTTCTCAAGGTCACTTCAACACTAAAGCACATTATCTGCTGCTGAAATCAAACCTATGGCCTCACTGTGACTTACAAACACAGTCTCTCCTCAGATGAACTCCACCCGCTAGTTTGTAGGGTTTTTCGAATGTTTTTCTCACACTGCACGGCAGCCTCCATTTGCATAAACACCCTTTAGTAAGTTTTATCCCTAAAGCTTTCCTTAACAGTCCGTGGAAATTGCACTGTGAGCAGTTGCCATGGTAACCGGGGACTCAATTGCCCAAAATTACCATAAAACACTAATTAAAAAGCCCTGGCTAAGAGCACCATTTTGACAAGCTTTATGCAGCACTGCTGAACCAGTCCCTCAGGTGAGGGAAATGGACTGAGAATGGAAATCATTTCAACACCCACTGCATAACATTTTGTCATTCTGTGGACTGGATGTAAACGTATTGTCTCTGAGTGTAGGTGTACAATGTGTGTGGTACAATACGTCAGCTGAGTAGCTCCGAGGTGCCAGGTTTTGGACTTTGTGTTCTGTACAATTTTGAATGAATCAGATTGCGTTTTTTGCCCGATTTAGATAGAAATGATGACATATGCGTCTTTGTGTTTTTGCCAGTAAGAGTACACATATTTCACTGTCTCCCGCACACCTTGGTTTGGGGTTTGTGGTTTCAAATGTTTTTGGTGCAGGGGACAAAATCCAAAAACGTGAAAGACAAAATTACTATTCATTTACAGTGTATTTTGAAAAAAAGGCAAATATTGCCATAAAAAAGGAAATATTCAGTATCTTAATCACAAATGTGTGCCCAGATGTTTTTGGATTACCAGAGCTGAGAGCTCAAATCCCCTGTTCTCCATACTATACCCGCAGTAACAAACTGATTGCATTAATTATTACTTTGGCTTTGAATCTGAACACTGAACACTGTAGGGAAAAGATTTAAAGCTGAAGTAGGCAGGATTGGAGCAAATATGATTTAAAAATGTTATCCTGTGCCTCTGTGTCCTCCGGTGCTCCTAACGGCATCTGCGAGATTTCACAAACCGAAGGATAACTACCAATCAGAGCTGACCTGAGATCTACTGTCCAGCAACTGTCTATGAGAGCCGACTGTCAATCTCAAACTCCGACCAAACGGTCAAACTAGGCTGCACTGATCAAATATGAATCAATATTACGTTACTCTAATGCCTATTTCTCGCCTCAAATGTTTTCAGAAGCATGTTGTAGTGCACGGTTTAGCTGTGAAATGAGAAAGTTTGTGACCCGGCAGCCATGTTGAGATCTGTCTGAATACCAAGCCCTGCTCACATGACCGGAGCACAGCCAATAGGAACGCTCTCTCTCTGAAATGACCTGTGATTGGTCAAAGTCTTGATTTTCTAAAGCCTGAAAACAGAGCCATGAGGAGGTGCAGAAGTCTAGTTTTCTCTCAGAACACTTGAAGTACAATATGCTGAAAGGTTATTATGGAATTCTAGCCCAATGATGCCAAACATATACTGCCTACTGCCACTTTAAGTGAAACACATACCAGCTGCATTATTTGATGGCCATAACACACACTTAACGTTTCATAGTGAAAGTGCAGTAGCTGGGATGTGCTGATCCAAAGAGCAAATGTAAAAATTGCTGCTTCAAAATCTGGAGAATAAGACAGTCAGTGGGCACAACCCGATATCACGCCAAAGCATGTGGTAGACCCGCCTGTCCACCGAAGGATAGCGTGTCAGTGTCACGTTTTACCTCCCCGAGGGGTGAATATTACACGCAGTCAGTGTACAGACTACATGGCGTACTAATTACACGCTTAAAGCAAGAATGGCATTCTTATTGCACACTTGGCACATTCACATGTCTTTTCGTGCGACCGGGCTGCCTGTTGGCTTAGCGGTTTAAGGTACTGACCATTTAATCCCAACATCCTGATTCTAGTCTGGTCGGGAACCTTTGTTGCCTATCATATCTCCTCTCTCCGCACATTTTCTCTCATCTCTCAACCATCACTATCCAATAAAAGCAAAAATGCCTGAAAAAATACAAAAATAGAAAGAAAATAAATAGCACAATGGTAAATGGACTTGCCTTTATGCAGCGCTTTTCTAGTCTTCCGACCACTCAAAGCACTTTACACTACGTGTCAGCATTCACCCATTCAAGCACACATTCATACACTGATGTCAGAGGCTGCCATGCAAGGTGCCAACACTACCCATCAGAATCTAATCTAAATACTCATTCACACATCGATGGCACAGCCTTCAGGAGCAATTTGGGGTAAAGTATCTTGCTCAAGGACACTTTGACATTTGGATTTTTCGATTGGTGGACGACCTGCTCTACCCTTTGAGCCTGTAAATGGTGTATCCTGCGTGTCAACTCACAAAGACACATGTCAAGATGCCGTGTCGGTGTGTGTTGCCCTTTTGACCCCATATGGATTTTTAAACGTTCTGGTAATAGACACAGGTTAAATCTTTCTTTTCTTTTCCTTCATTTCATGGGGTAAAAGTGACCTTGGGATTAAAATGTCTTCTTTTCAAGTTTGATGTAGTTTTAATCTGATCTACTATCCAGTGGTGTTGTAATGACAATGCATAATGCTCCCCTACAGGAGATCTTAATGATATGGGAAGGCCTTCTGGACCTGGCTCCACCATTGTGATGCTGCTAGATATATGGGCTACGCTAACCTGACTAACATGGTTTAGCTAACAATGGACATTTTTGTTCTGCACATACCAAGATGTAGACAGCAATTATTTGGTTAATAAAGCTGCACTGTAAGAACAAATTAATCTTCACACGTCTAGTATGTACGTCTGATTCACCTGAAGGGCATTCACAGCTACGCCACTTGTCTGATTCTGATGAATGTTGGGAAATCGGAGAGGTGATGCATCATCATCATCATCTCCTTTGTAACCATCAGAATACTCTTTTCAGTTATCATCAGTACCAACAGACCACAGACACCGTCCCTGTCTGGACGGAGAGAGAGACAGTAGGAGAAACAGTCAGAGCGAGGAGGCAGCTCCATGACAACACACTGGTGTTAAGCCCACTAGTCACGACACAAAGGCGCTCTGGAAAATGCTTTAACACGATGCCATCACCACGGCGACGTGGGCATCACAAGGCAAATGCAGGCCAGTCAGTCAAGGGTGAGACACTTCACTCCCACATACCTGGGCACCGCCGAACTTCACCATCACGATTCAAAGCGCTTTAAAAAGGAATGCAAATCATGTATTGTCCCCGTGGAATTCTTTTTCAAACTAATGAGAAATTAAGTTTTTTGTTACTGCAGGAACATTTAACTTTAATTCTGAATCTTTGCACTTAAATTGCAAATATTCTCCTATACAAAAAGGAACAATATGTCATTGCCACAAATGCGCTGTGGGAGTGCACACAGTCTGTGCTTGCTATGCGTCACTCCCCACCTCTGTACTGTACCTCTCTCTGTTTCCCTCTCTCTAATGGTTAAACTTCCTTATATGTGGTAAAGACATCTAAACCAACCACCTCAATGGAGGATTATCATATGCACACACACACACACACACACACACACACACACACACACACACACACACACACACACACACACACACACACACACACACACACACACACACGCTGACAGAAAAGAGCCAAACTCGTTTTACTGGTAGTAAAGTTACTACCAGCCTCTGCAACGGTTAAAACGAGGGAAAATATATATTTTTTAAGACAGGATGATAGTTACATAAACTAGTAGATTTCTTTTTATAATTTAACGACTATTTGAAAAATTTTAAATCATGATCCATCCCTAGTTATGATATAAGATATAAAATGACATATACCGTGACAGAAGATTTTGCCCATATTGCCCACTCCTACTGTACAGTAGGTGCACATGTCACCAGGCAGAATTGAAATGCTAATGAGTCCTGCAGACTGCATGTTTAAGGCAGCAGAGCATGCTGCCATGCTACAGCTGCCATACAGGCAGTTCAATGGACACCTATAGAGCCCATAAGACCTGTGGGAGCTGGCCCACATATACTGATGTGATATATATTCTATACACTACAGAGAGCGAGAGAGTCAACATGAGGAGGAAAGAAGGCAAGTAAGAGTGGAGAGAAAGAGGAAGTCAATGATGCATTAAGCAGCCAAGCTTTAGACACGCACACATGCGCACACACACACACACACACACACACACACACACACACACACACACACACACACACACACACACACACACACACACACACATAAAGTGATCGAAGGAAAAGATTTCCAGAGGTGAAATCAACAGTGTTGTTTGACTGGAAAATTCATAGTCAGCAATCCCCTCTCTCTGTCACACACACACATGCACAATTCGTAAAGTCACATGCTGCTCTACACACTCACGGATGGGCACGCACACGCACACGCACACGCACACGCACACGCACACACACACACACACACACACCACACAGTGGTCTGAGGTCTCACGTGTCGTGGAGTGGTCGGTCTATTAACATTCTACACACATGGATGCTTACAGTGAGCCGGGGGACTTTGCTCTCAAATGTAAAGAAAAAAACACTGTCAAACAAAATTAGCGCACCACGTCTCATCCCAGAGATGAACTCACGAATGGAAGAAAATCATTCAATGGAGCATCAGTCAAACACTGTTTACTGAGAGAAAATGAGGCTCGTCTTTGTGGTGTCTCACGGCACTTTTACATAGTATGCTTTCTGTTTGTAATATTATAGTAATGACTGTTTGACCTGCTGTACTTAGCTCTATGGGACATTTGCTGATATTTTACGCTTCAAACAAAGCCAAAAGAGCAGCAAGTGGTGCCAAAAATATTATTAAAATGTCATGTATCATCATAAAGCATTATATCCTTTTCTCTAAAATACAAATCTAAACCCTTTTGACATTAAAATGCAACAATAGAAACATTTTCCGGCAGACACTTTGACTTGTCAAAGTAAGAAAAGCACAGGTGGGTCTAATAACTTTAATGGTGGCTTTGTTCCATTATCAATGTTATTAGTAACACCTGAGTGTTTCCTGTTATGACAAATCAAAGTGTTCACAGTGAAAAAGGTCCATTAGTACTGTTTGCTTTTGGGTAAGGCATTTCCTCTCCTGTCTTTTGGGGAAAAGTAAGCGGTTTTGGGAGTTCCTCGCTGTCAAAGCATTCACTGCTACTAAAGAGAGGGTGGAAAATAAATTTCCTTCCTCTGAGCCTAAAAGGAAGTGGCATCATGCCAAGTCACCATTTCCTCTTCTGGTCCTGGTGGGAGCAGCTCAGTTCAGGCAGATGACCCCCCCCTCTTGGTCCTCGTCTTATACAGCTATAGCCAAAATGTCTTATCACTGCAATTTTTAAAGAATCTCAATGAAACAAACATAATTTACAGCCAAAATAAGTTGTCTGTGTATCAAAGCCTGATATATCTCAAGCCTGGTTTATGGTCGCCATAGTGAAGCCGGTGCGCGGTGCATGCGCCAGAAAAATACGGCATCGCGGCTTCAGCATAGTGCACGAATGCTTCGCAAGTTGTCGTGGCGCTTGGTCGTGCACCTCTGGATTTTTGTAACTACGCGCCCACTGCGTTTCAACTCCCACGCCTTCGAGGGAAGACTGGCCGAGCAGGTTCACCTGTACAGACATCTCTACAACTGTTCATTGAGAGACCACAGGGACAGTCACATGACCACGGGGACAGTGACATGACATTAAATACTTGGAAAGAAATAGGCAACACACTGGGGAAAGAAGAGGCTTTTTGTTGCAGGCTTTGAAAGAATATGAAAGAATGTTTTGTAAAAGCTAAAAAAAGGTCTCATGGAAAAGGTAGCGACACGAGGGGAAGCTCCGAGAGACGGAAAATAATTTTGACTTGGAGGTAAGAGAGTACACAAGTGCAATGGTTGGCGGTACGTCTGTGTTTAGACTGTTGCCAGGCAGCCTAACTTCCCTTCTGGTAACACTCGTTGACTTCTTGCTTATCCACAAAATATTTTATTTGTACGCCCCCTGGCGTTTCGGAAAATATTGCGAACAATGCATTGAGCATAAACGCCTCTGTGCATGCTCGTAGCACGCGCCATCTACGGAGGGCCATGCCAGGGGTGTCCCGAGTGAGTATAAACAAAGCTTTATTCCTCTGTGCCATAGTTGTCCAAAAACTATTAAAAGCAAATCAATGAGCCACACTGTTGCACCGGGCGACATGCTCCTTCATTATCATGAATACACACACTATTTTGAGTTGATCCCATGTACGCCGTCCTACTGATGGAAATACTCTCTATTAGTGCACCAAATCTGCAGCTGAAAATAATCCCAAATGATTACTGTTTGCTACAAAGCTTGATTTAGAAAGTTATCTAGCCTTTTTGAAAACATAAACTACATATCTGTGAGTCATTTATCAGTGGTAGATAGTACATTTAATCAAGTATTGCACTTAAGTACAATTTTGAGGCTTTATTTGAGTATTTCCATTTTATGTTACTTCATACTTCTACTCCACTACTTTGCATTTTGACAGCTGTAATTACAAGGTACTTTGCAGATTAAGATTATCAATACAGAAATCACTTAATAAATTATGATACATTATTATAGGTTAAGCATTAGTTTGTAAAGCTCAGTGTAAATTCAATCAGGAAGACTAGTTTTACGCTTCATTCATTCGCTGTTCACACACTCTCTCAGCGATCAGCCAATCATGTCATTGCTGTCAAACTTTAAATCCGTTCTCCTCTCTGTTGCCGTCAATCGTTGCGGTCCTCCTCAACCCTATTCACCTCCAGTCATTCACTGCCCAGGTTGAACTCATCAGAAGTCCACTCCTCCTCATCATCGCATCCATCATCTTCAGCATCCTCTCCATCACCACCACCACCACCAGTGTCTAGACTCCATAGGGGGTTTTCCTGTTCTACTTATGGCATCAAAATATATATGACGTCACGATGGGGTTTAATCGCCAAAGACTATTCACATTTCTCATGCTTTTTTGCAAATGCCAATAGAAATATTTGTCCACTCAGAATGATGTCTCTCCTGATTAAAATAAAGTAAATTAAAATGAACCCCACCTTTACCAGCTGCAACATTAATGTGATATACATATTAATGCATCAATAATTACTGTGTAACCCACTAATATAATATACATTATTCTGAAATGGGCCATTCTGCATAATAAGTGCTTTTAGTTTTGGTACTTTAAGTATATTTGATGCTAAAACTTTTTCTACTTTTACTTAAGTAAGGTTTTGAATGCAGATGCTTGTAACAAAGTATTTTTTTAGGGGTGGGGGAAAAAGATGGATTCAGTATAGTATCACGATATCTTGCATGGCAATACTGTATCGATACACGGACGTCACATATCAATCTTTTATTACATAAACTATTAACCTAACAATCTGACGGCTGCTGGTATATACTGGTGATGATATGTATCGTAATAATAACGTATCGTTGGCCTCTGGTGATCCCTGCCCCTAGTATTTCTACACTTTAGTATTGCTACTTTTACATAAGTAAAGTATTTGCGTACTTCTTTTTTTTTTTAAATGTTTTGAGAGACAGGCAGTTGTAATGTTGGTTTAGGTCTTTTCATGGGATTTATTGACAACAACAATATAGCAAAAAGCCAGACTTCTCCTTTAAGGAAGAACCTAAACATATAGAGAGATGGTGATTACAGAGGAGACAGCTGCCTTATTGAGATGACAAAATGCTAAAGAGCAGCGAACCACCAGCATACACCGAGACAAGCCGTCTCTCAGTCTCTTCCTGTCTGATAGCCAATGACAGCTGAGCCGAGACAGACAGAGCAGGACAGGAGGCAGATGCTGTCGATTTAGAGAGATTACTCTCCTGCTCTCAACCCATTCTTCTTCTCTGCCTTTTAGTCTCTGTTCACTCTGCTCTTCAGCTTATTTTTAAGTTTCTCTTGAGTCGCAATTATCCCGAAATGATAAAGAAAACTGAGGATGATACTAATTCTAATCACATGTGCATTGCAACCACATGCCTCTCTGTGTTTCTTCTTTTATTCCATCTCACCGGTGCTCTTTTGTTGAAGGAGGCTGTGGCTATTCTTTGCTACAATAACATGGCCCTTATTAATAGACTCAATAGGTTCAAATTACCTCCATGATAAAAGCCATGCGTCTGAGACGGATGAGAGGATTTTAAAGACTCTAACAGAAGCCCTAGGGTCTCTCTCTGTCTCCCTCTCACTCACATTCAAACGTCTTGACGTACTCAGAGTCGTCTAACGAAGACCTCAGACCAAAGGCCTTTGTCTCACTAAGTGGAGACTAGGTCGCCCACGGCAACACGTGGACCAACCAGCACAGGTTGCAAGCAGACCTCCTCCTCCTCCTCCCCGTCTCCTGGGAAACTGTCACACTTTACATCCTATTTCCAGGAATTACTGGGTCAGTTCAGACTTGGCAAATGTTTTGGGAAAGCCAACAATTCATCAGAAGTAGTACTGACTTTTTACATCATCTGTAGTGGGCATACTGACAGCTAATATGTTACCATGGACTATGGCAATGTTGTGAACCCAAGACCAAAGTGACTCATTTAAATATTGATTTAGACCAAAATTAAATTTATCTTCCAAAGTTTTTGCAGAAAAGCTCTCAAACTTTTGGGGAAAAAAGAAATGAAATCTAAAAATGAACACCTGTATTCTACAAGGGACTGACTTCTCAAACATTACAGTCTGCAACAGTATTTGTCTGCCGTATAAAACACACTTGAACTGCAACAAACACCTATGATTTAATATTGTTTTCTCGGTGTAACAGGGTGTGAGAAAAGGGATTTCTCACTTTGTTAGAAATGCTGTCTTCCAGCTCATTTTAGAGCTTTGATATGAGTTATTTTAGTGACTCATTTTATCAACTCCTGCACAGAGAGACACAGAGCTTGTAGTTTTCATTGAACAGAAAGATGGGATAAGGCACCTACTGTTGATCAAAGCTAAGCGAGGCACCCTGGTAATGATGTATGACTGAAAGGGAGAAGGGGAAGGTGCACATTCATGTCTGAAAGCAGCCACAGACAAGTTTTGGGCTTAAACCTAAAAGTCCCATGTCTTCCAGCGATGTTATGGCTATTTTACCAATAAAGGTTGTTCAAGTGCTCAGTTAAAAGACGTCTTGTTCATGAGACTTGATTAAGATGCAGTGATGTCCTGCAAAATGTTTTTGTGAGTAACGTGCATGACTTTCTTTGAATCTATTTCCTGTCACTATAAACTATAAACCATCCAGTGGAGCACATCAACAAAGTGAAAAAGTGAAGCGAGTGTAAGCAGCTCCACGGGGGGTTCACCTGATATGCAAACTAGTTAGGAGGAAATTTCTAAGACTGTTATGTTTTATATAAAAATGTTTTTTTAAGACTGCATTTATTTATTTTTTAAATACATAATTATATATACACTCGGTAACACTTCATTTTACAGGTTTCATTAGGTGATAATTAGCAAGTAACCTATTTGAAATTTATTTGGAGTTACTGCCAAATTACCCCAATATTCACCTCAAAATGTACCAAAAATTACATTATTATAAACATTATTTAATAATACATTCATCGGAAAACCAAAACAGACACTTCTGATCAGGCACAAATCTCACCGTTGTGTGAATTATTGCCTACACAAATGTAACCTGGTAGCTGTTTTTTAAGAAATTTCAAATAAGTTATTTGCTAATTATTATCTATTTATCAGCAGACATGGAAATAAAGCATATCAATTAACTTTGTATTCTTTTCCTGGAAATGTTATAAATATATTACCAGGTTTTGGGAAATAGCGGCATATAATTATTAAATAATGTTTATAATAAAGTAATTTTCGATAAATTTTGAGGTAAATATTGGTGTAATTTGGCGGTAATTCCAAAGAAATGTCAAATAGGTTGTGGACCAGTAAAATGAAATGTTACCATACACTCTATTTGTCACTCCATCCATATCCACATACAGTAGAGTATATTCTCAGAATAAAATGCCCTACCTAGACGACATGATTTCTCTCTAAATGTTAGGGTCGTGAAAATTTGGGGAATTAAAAATGGGGTTGAAAAGATATACCTTGTACCAGTTCCCACCAGATTCAAACTGAGCAAGCAGGAAACATGGAAGACAATAAAACTGCACACACACACACAACTTGCAGATTCAGCAGAAACACTGGGTCACACTGTGTGACACATTGGACAAGTGTGAAAGACTCAGCTATCTCCACACACACACACAAAAACACACACACACACACAGTGAGTCTACAGCACAGTGTGAAACACCTTGCTACAGTCCTGCCAGGTTGTTTAACAACTGCATGGTTACCTGTGGTTTCTGCCAAACTGTCCATTACAAACATACAAGTACTGCCACCATATTATCTGCATCCCAAAAGCTTCATTATTTCAGAAATGGTCTCCCAGCTTGGCACACATAAACTACAATATCCTGGCTTGACTTCCTCCTTGACAGTGAAAGGTCATCTTCTTGTAGCTGTCACAATAGATGAGGAGAAACTTTTTGTATGACAGAGAAACACAAGGAGCTCTGTGACCTGTCCCATCACTGTATAATAGGAGAGATGCCTGGTGAGCCACAGCTGTGGACTCCGGATCTTGAAGTGAAGCCCGAGGAATCACATGACTCTGCTGCAACGGGCATGTTGAACATTAGGGTACAAGTTTGGCTCAAAACAATGGGAAAGAATGATAAGGACAAAGACAATAGGACATTGTCTCAGGCTTTTTAAATGACTCCTGAACAATTCTGCAGAAGTGACATCTCTGATTGTTTTCTGCCTGGTTAAAATGAGTTCACTCTTAGTTTAGCTATGATGCAGATGCAGAGAGGAATAAATCAATTAATATGCAATGCAAACTGTTTTGGAAAATTATATAAGAATTAGGGCTGCTACTAATTATTATTTTCATTATCGATTGTTGATTTTTTTTATGTATTAATTCATCAATCATTTAGCTATAAAATATCAGACAATAGATGATAATATGTTCCCAGAGCCCAAGGGGACATCTTCAAAAGTCTTATTTTATCTGACCAACAAAACATCTACTGAAATCTCTCAAAAACAAAACTCGGTCAAAACCGAGTATATATTGCTTGGACAGTCAGTCTGTTAATTTGTGGCTAAATTGTTACACAAATAGTCAGTGGTCAAGTCTATAATGTTAAATCCAGCGCTACATGTACACCAGGTCCACTAGGGGACGCGCTGCTCAACTCAACTGGCCATTCAATTGGTGACGTACCCTATCATGGAATGCCCCTGTTTGGTCCCTGGTTTTGTGCTTTCCGTTGCAAACAGGAAACTACATGACGGCCTGCTCGTAAACTTTCTGTTATTCCGTCTAAACAATCCACCAAAATCTACT